>VZRV01006376.1:990075-1098996 GCA_013398115.1 Falcunculus frontatus | reverse complement strand
TGCGAGGGCCGCCGAGGGGCTGCGGTGCCGCGCCCCGCCCGCAGCCGGGGCCAGCCGGGCCGGCGCCCCTGAGCGAGCGCGGGGCATCCCGCAGCCTCCGGAGCGCTCCCGCCGGCGGCGGAGCCTTTCCCTGCCCCACGGCACGGCTGGAGCGGGAGCAGGACAGGTGAGAGATCGTCTCCCTGTGATAACGTTCACCGAGGGAACGTCCCAAAGAAAACATGCTTTTCCCGTTTGTCCAAAGGCTAATTGCGGGATGCTTTCGCTGTCCTGTATCCACGCTTCTTTACATGCAGTTTCTTTTATTGCTGAGATCCTAGGCGTGGACGAAACTACCATTATTTTATTCCTTTATGAATTCTTTCAAATCTGTCAGCATCTTTAATTACACCCTTTTAGAAGAAAAGATTTGTTTAAGTCAAATGTTGTTCTTAAAAATAATAAACAAAGAACCCTTTACATTAAAAGAAACAAGCAAACCAGGAATGTGTGTTCAGTTTCAAAATGTTGAATGAACAGCGTTCATGAACAGCACCAGCATCATTCCACTCTGCTGGACCATAGAACCTTGTGTCTCAATAGACTATTACACGATCCCATCTTGCAAAATGATCCCATCTTGCAAAATTATGTGTCATATCCACTTTGTACCAACACTTCCTTGTAGTCAAATGATAGAATAGCAAACTCTGCAACATACTGGATAGATTTTAATTCAATATATTTGCTTTGTCAGAGTATATCTTTAACTTGGCAGTCAGAAACTTTGATTTTAATGCTGTTCTACGTTGTTCAGATTTTCACCACTTTCCTAAAGAATGATGGATTCTTCTGATTGATAATCACAAGAGCATGCAAATATGTAACTAATTATTGCCTTTGTTTAGGAGAATATGCTGTACATTGAAGCAGTTTAACAAATGGTGTTTATTCAGACAGGTATGAAATGGTTAATGACATCTTAATATAGTCACAAGAAATGAATGCTGTTGGTTGGAAATGACAGCATTGTAACTACATAATGGGGAGTTAAATAGTATGTTTATCAACGCATGGTTTTACTGTTTAAAAAATTAGAACTATATTGTAATGTAGTCATTACTTCTGATTACAGTATTCTTTGAGATTTTAGAAAATATAGCATCTTACACCTGCATCTTATTTCCTACTGGAATAGGAAAAAACTCCACAACCTTCCTTATTTTAAGAACTTTATTTATTTGTTTTGGGTTTTGATGGCTAAAATGTACAAAATGTTCTTTGAATAGCTTTTTGGATCACTCTGGGGCTTAACACTTTTTCCAGCTCTAGTTTAAACTTCTGTCAAGCACTTCTCTGATGCCAGTTGTTTGACTTGCACTTTATGAAGTTACCTTCTACAGAAGAAGCATGAACATAGTGTAACTGCACAACCCAGAGCATCCTTTTAGCTGTTTTCTATTTCAGGTCTATGTGCACTTAACAAAATGAAAAGAAATAATCCTTAATACAATCTTGATAACAGAATTATAGCATAAAAGTCTTCCAGAGCATGGTTGCTGTTTGAAAACTGCAGCAAAGAACTGGTGGAAAAATAGGAGTCAATTTTAATTATTTCATTAATATTCCAACAACATATTCCAACAACCATGACAAGAAAGCTCTCTGGCACAAGTTTAAAAATGAAAATGGCTTTCTAGATCTTTGTGCATTGTCCTGTGCTGAGGCTGGGCACAGCTGCACAGTGGCAGGAAGGTGTTCAGGGGTTTCTCCACAACGCAAGCAAGACTGTGTTTTACATGAGGCTGTGATAGCAGCACTCTCTCCTCCAGCTCTGCAAGTTACCATAGCAGTAGTTTTGGATAGCAGCTTTCCAGTAACTGAACTAGAGCCATTCTTATAGAGATCTTGAAGTATTATCTTTTGTTTTTCTGTCCAGATTCTTACTTTCCTGAACTGGAGGCTATCACGTGTAATACTGAAATATTCATTCCTTCCTATGTAGCTGGAATATTGCTGCTATCCATTATAAAAAAAGCATGCATGTTCTGCATAGAAATAGTGTCAAGTGGAATATTTAGAATATTAGACATACTTCCAGGAAATACTGAATGAGAAAGACTGCAGACCTATGGGGACCCTGAGATCAGCTTCTCATTACTTTGCAATGATTGTTATTACACAAGTATGTATTATTTTTGTCTGCTTTATTGTCTTTTCTTTGCACTCTTATGTAAATGGTTCTTAGTTAGTCTTGAAGCACCTCCTTTGTATTCCATTCTAAGCATTGTGCAATATAGATATTGCCAGAGGTGTTGTTTGTAGCTCTTCAGCTGAGTGGATGTTAACTATGAATGGAATATCTGAATACTGAAACACAGTTGAAGTAGCCTTATAGCACATGGTCACGATAGTTAATTTTAGTTGTTGGCCTTTGGCTGGGATGCTGCAAGTAATTTTCTGACTATTTCCAGTTCACTGCAACTTCTTAATTCCACTTGCTGTCAGCTCTGGCAGTGTGATGTACGCTAAGGGTTTTCCATCTCTGTGATCTTCTGTGTGAGCTTCAGGTCTGTTACCAGCCAAACTCTCTGTCTTGTCTTAGTTCCATTCTCTTTTTGATCTTCCCAGTCGGTTCATCTTTGGGGGATCTCTTTTCTCCTTCCATTATGCCCTTTCTGGAAAATTGCTGGCTTTTTGCTGATAGGGTCCATCTCCTTGTTTTCTGAAGCTTGTTGGTTCTTTAGAGTGGAGAGGAGATGGATTTATTCCTCTCATCTGCCACAACCCACCCAGGATTCTGTGTCGCCAAATCACAGTTTTAGTAGCGTAGTTCGCCATTTTATGTCATATGGTAGTATTTAATAATAAATACAATTGAAATTATGTGACCTCTCCTCTTTTTGTTGAAAGATGTATTTCCGACACAATCACGGTTCAATTTTGAAACCTTAATTATTATGTTTCTTCAGTACGAGAGTTTGATCACCTATTTCTTTTAAATGTTCCTGTTAACTTAGAAGATGCACATATGCTAAAATGCTTAGTTGACTGTAACAGGACTATCATTCACAAATTTTGTTCTTAGACCTCTACCTGTTCTCTACCAGTCTCAAGCTGCACCAAAGGATATTTAGGTCAGATGTTAGGAAAAAGTTTTTTACGGAAAGAGTGATAAAGTTCTGGAATTGTCTGCCTAGGAAGGTGGTGGAGTCACCATTCCTGGATGTGATTAAAAAAAGATTGGATGTGGCACTCGGTGCCATGGTTTAGTTGAGGTGGTGTTAGGGCGTGGGTTGGACTCGGTGATCTTGGAGGTCTCTTCCAACCCGGTGGTTCTGTGATTCTGTGAGTTTGGAGACAGATCTCTATTCTTTTTTTAGTTTTTTTTCTTGGGGACTTCTCCTATAGCGGAGCTTCACTCAGACTTTTCTTTTTTTTGCCATCTAGTTCATGATCCATTCCTTACCTGTATTTCTTTAATGCAGTAACATCCCCCTCACTGCTTTTGTATTTCTGTCTCTCCTCCCAAAAATTCTGCTTTCATAGCTTAGATTCATAGCCAGCCTTGCAGTTGGCTTCAGTAACAGATGGGTTCTGGGCTGTCATCTTCCACAAACCGCCAAATTGGATTGTATATTATTTTTCATCAAAGAAGTTGCTGTGTGCAGAAGAACATAGTGAATCTTTGACAAATGATTTTGTTCAGTAAGAAAGCTACTTTGAATAATTTATTGGCATTCTTGAATTTGCTGAGTGGTTTTTTTTTTTCAAAAAAAGGATGTGAAAACCAGTTTTGGTTTTTGAAAAGCTAGATTTTCAAAGGACCTGGTTCCCTTTGAAAGCCGTGGAGATGAAGCTTGATGCTTGCACTACACTGATTTTATATGGAAAACACTTCTACAAGGCAGCATGTAAAAGATCAGCCCAGCTAGAGCATGTCTATGTATCAGGTGGGTGAATTCTGTGGCAAGTAGGGCAGTGGATCAGGTTTCCTCTGGCCATGTAAATATCCCAGGCACTGGGCTGAGGGTAAGGAGAAGATTGGATCATTGACTTTCTCACTAGTTTTGTAAATATCGCTAATACCCCTTTGTGAATCTTACATTTTGCTTTCATTACTGAAAGCATCTGAAAATGAAACAGACTGTTTTGATTTGCTGGATTTTCTGAGACGTTTATTGACCATCATAAAGCAATTTACCTTTTAGTTTGGCTGCTGAGAAGTGAGCAGAAATAAAGGGGGAACTCAGTGATTAGCACAAGTTATTCACCTGTTAATTCAGCCAGGTTTCACTATTCAATTGTGATTGGAACAGTAAACTATGTAATGAAATATTTCATAACCCTACTGATTATCAATCCTTATTCTTACCAGCTTTGTTGAAGAGCAACACAAATAAAAATAGAATATACCCTACCTGGTGAAGAGGTGACCTGTTCAAAGTTGGTAAATAATTTGCTTCAGATGAGGGGAGAAAAGAGGATGTTTATTTTAGGTTCTCATGTAAGTTTGGGACAGCTACAATGAATAGGTTTTTTTGTACATAAATAGTTACCACGTGCTTCTAAACAGCCAAACCACAGCATGCTAGAGGTGTAAAGAAAGTATTCTAAGTTTAAAATTAAAAAGCATTTACATTCTGTTCATATCACTAAGGTCTTTAGTATCTTGCAAAGCACAGTTTACCTCACGTTTCTTAAATCATTTATGTCCAGACATTTAATCCTTTCTTTAGAAGCTTATGAAGATATAAAAACTGCATTTGTTTTAGTGAATTCTAGCAAGCCAGGAATGTTTCCCACCATTGAAGCATGACTGCTTCTTCTGGTGAACTGTTCAAATTCTCCTCTGCCTGCTCTGACAAAAATGTCTTGAACTGTGCAGTGCCTAGGAGTGGTTTGGCAGTTGGAGTGTCCAGGGAAACAATACGAACAGATAACTTGTGGGTAGTCCAACCCCCACCCTAGAAGCATCAGATTTCATAACTTTTCTATATGCTGCTGCAAGATATTTTTACAATTTCAGTCATGGAACAAAAATTTACATTTTCCAATTCTGTAAATTTTTTTCTATTCTGTGTATATATATATAAAACAAGAACACTAAGTGGTACTGGAAATTCATTTCAAATCCTGCTTCTGTATTGAGATTAAAATTTGAGTCATTTTGCTACAGTATATACTTTAATTTTAAAACTATACAGCTAAATTTTACCTTTGTGAAAGAACTGTTCTTACACTGAGTACTTATAGGATTAAATTAAAATCAGCCCTCCATTCTGGTGTGCTTTCTGCATAAATGCACATTACCACCTATCTGGAGAGGAAGGAGATTCACATAATACAGAACACCTCCACACATCACTTGGACAATTGCATCCTGCTGGCTGTCATGTTGACTGGTGACTTTCAAGGAACAGCTCCCCACTGTAAATCTCAGAAGGCACTTTAACAGTCATTTGTCACGGTGTGAATTAGTGAGTAAAGCCCTCCCTTTGCCTTTCCTTTTGGAAATCACCTGAGATTGTTAAACTAAAAGGGGATGAAAAGCCCACACGTTTCTGATTCAAGTGATTTAAAATAACTGAGTCTAGATTCAACTTGGATAAAAATTCTATTATAATTTCCTCCAAAGAAAATTCTATTACAGTTTCTTCAAAATAATCCTCCTCTTTCCTTCAAGAAACACTTTAGTCAATTTGGCCTCCACATTTTAGAAAACGTGTTAACTTACAGGAATTCTTTCATTTAACAGAGGCTACAAATAAAAGGACTTGGGCAGATATTATCAAATTTATCTTGATTTGCCCTTTTAACTACATTTTCAAAACCCATAAAGAGATTTAGAAGCCTAAACTCCACTGTAAAAGCTTGATTTTGATTGAAATTGCTCAAGATCTTAACAGTCTAATTCTCTAAGAGCAAGTGTTTCCATATCTGCAGTGAGACTCAGCACAGTAGTAGCTGGAAAGTTTGAGTTGCCCTAAACCCTGAAAAAACTTGCTGTGTGTACAGGTCAAGCCCTTTCTCACTGCTTAAAAAAGGAGATTAAAGAAAAATACTGATGTTTGTAAAACTACTGCATTTGCCACACCAAGAGGCCCGAGTTTACACTCTTGTGGCAGGTTTAGGAGTACAGTCCCAGATAAATAAACTGTTAATATATCTCCGTAGTCACCATCCTTCTAAATTTATCTTAACATGGGGTTCCTATTAGAGGTAAAAGACCTGTGTGTAAGGGAGAGGAAGTAATGCTTTGTAGAAGGCAGTGCCATCAGCCTCGTTCTAATTTGTGTTTTACCATATTTCTTGCAACAACAGCAGAGGCCAAAATGCGTTGTTTATATGTTCCTATATTTCACTTAAACCAGCACACAGTGTGGGATTGGGGAAGGACATGGAAAGAAAAGAGTAACATTTCAGTGCTGTTATGACTGGATCTGTCCAAAGAAGACTTTGGTAGCACATCCCGGCAGAAGTTTTATACTGCACAAACCGTTTAAGTGTCTCATCTTGAAAACCCTCACAGACCAAGTAGTTTTCCCCCTCTGGGACAACATGATGCGCAGTTTGTAAATGCACTTGGTACTTCAATCATTACTTAATTATAGACTTATTCCTAAAGCTCTTATTTTTCCATCTACAACTTGACACATACTACTTTACATCTGGCAGACTCTATAATACTCCATGGGGAGCTAAAGCAGTTCTTTCCCTCCTAATTCTATGAATATTATTCTATCACATCCGATGATTAAGACTATTTATTTAATAATAGTAAGCTCTGTGCTGCACTATGCCTTTCTTTCAGAATGACTCTTCTATAACAAATGGTAACATTGATTCATATTGTCTCCCCTTTATCCTGTAACAAAGAAATAGATCACTTGGAGCATCAGAAATGTCGGCACTTTCTTTTATAGCAAGAGTAAAGTTGTAAAATAAATCTGCTAACAATTTCTGAGCTATACATTCAGTTTCTAGGCTTCACAATTAAAGGTGATCTTTGTCTTACCTGAATTCTGACACCGTATGCCCAGCTGCTTACACTAATCCACTAAACACTTTAAATGTGAATTCTTCACCCTTTTTTACAAGTAAATGAGCTAGTCAAGTCCTTCCTGGAGGTCTCCACTACGTGGTCCCATTATCTGTGTTATTGGAGAGAATGCCATTCAAGAGCTGTAAATGTTCTGCAGCATAGAAGATTTGGTGCAGAATGCCTTAAAACAGCTGTTAAAGATTTCAGCCTCCCCCGTGCAATCATCTGCTAATTATGTTAGCAGTCAACTTCCTGGTGGGAAGTAGCAATAAAACAGAAACAGTCATTAGGAGACAAAACCCAGTGTTTATATTCACAGATAAAAACAGTGATATTATTATTTACTCAGAAGTATCTCGAGGGACAAATCCTGCCTCCACTTATGGAGCTGTCTGTTGAGAAGTGCTGTACTTTTGAGATGGAAAGCAGATTGCCAAGTCTGTCCTCTCTGTACCTGCCTTGCCAAGAACCAAGCTATGGAAGGTGTGGAGGGAAGACACTGGGTTAAGATAGGTGCAATTTATCTACTGAGTTAGCAAAGAAGACTCTGCCTACCCCTGTGCCTGGGTGTGACAACTCTCCTGCCAAGTTTAGCCATTAATAACTGCATCTCCAACAGCCAGCTCGAGGGTCATGTGCCTGGCAGGGACAATGACACAGTTTGAGCAACAGTGCTCACTATGGGTTATCTCTGCCAGGAAAGTCTGGCCCTCCCCCCTAGCTTCTGTACCCTGAGTCAAGCCCCTTTGGCATTTTGTAAAGAAAAAAAGTTTTGCCCTTTAGCTTTCTATGATTTTAAAGTTAATGGCATTTACTGTATTTGTAGCTTAAAGTTGCAGAGCTCCTTCACAGTATAGTGATTGTTAAAATATTTAATAAGGAGTAAACATTATAAAATAGCCTCGCTCATTTATTGTTCCAAATAACCAAAGTTGTTCTAGAGATTTTATGTTCTTCTCAGTTTGTTTTCTCTCACCCTTGTGGCTCAAGAAAACTGCAGTGCAGACGAAATCAGGGTTACCAAACATTATCTGAACCACATGCCAATGGGAAAAAACCCAACAAGCTGCACTGCAAATGGAAATCCGTGCTTATGTTTCTTGCTTATGAATAACACCTGTTATTACACAACATTCCCTGACCCTGGAATGGGATTTAGTTTCTGATCTTCACACCAAACTCAAAAAAGCTGAGGGCACTGGTCACTTATCACCGTTGCCCTGTAGTTCTCACCATGGAGCAGAGACAGCTCTAACAGAGGACTAAAGGCTAAGCTCTATATTTAGCTGAATGTACCCTTTTGAGAAGTGAGCAAGCTATGTTTTCACTGTGTACAGCAATCTAGAATTTGATCATTGTTCAAAGGGGTTTAGTCTGTTCAACAAATACCTTTTGAATAGCCATTTTTGTAGATAATGTCCAGTCTTTAATTACTGTTTTGCTCTCTCAGTACTAATTCAAAGAACATAATACAAACACAAAAAACAGATCAAACTACTCTGTAATGTGCAGATGTTGATTAGTCAACCTAGTTTTATAAAGACTATCAAAATCCAAGTGGATTTTTCACCACCATAAAGGTATCATAAAAGTGAAGCTAATCTCACAAGAGCAGTTGCAGATATCGTGTGTCTCACTGACACTGAGGACTTCATTTACAAACTGCATTCAAACAGTGACCCACATGATCATTTATTTTTGTACTGGCACTGACAGCAGATTGCATGAAAATTACAATTTAGCTAAAATGATACAAACAACATTCAAAATGCACTGAATTAATTTTAAAGTCTTGATTAGTTTTTCCTTCAATTTTTTTCTATTTTTTGGCGGTTCACAGATCGCAGTTTGAGTTCAGAGAAAAACAACAAAGTGAGTTAAATTCATGCTGATATTATGAATCCATTTAAGACAATTAATTGTGGCAGTCAGTTTGTGACCAGCTCAACTGGTGATTCAGAATGTTGGGTTTTCAGTGTGGTGTTGGCAGAGCATTTCGTGTAGGAATAACAACGCTGGCTCTTGGGAGTGTTTCAGATTATGGAGGAAGTACCTCTGAGCGTGAAGGAGAGAGGAAATTTTCAGGAGCCTCTAAAAGGCAGTCTACTGGGATATATCATGGGCTGGTCTGAGAATGTTGTGGAAGACCTCAGGTTTTGCTCCTAATTTCAGATAAGAATGAGCTGTTAGAAGGTCACCATTATCAAGATTAGGAGGTGAATGTGTTCTAAGGCGGATCAGTGGGGACGTGGAGTCGTGTAGCAACCTGCTGCTAACTTGACTTCAGGCTAAGCTGAACTGAGCATTTAGAAATTCCTTTCCTTTCTAAGATGGCAGAGCCTCTTTATGGTGACAAAAATGGCCAGATGGAGAGCGCTGGGAATACTGGGAATACTGCTGTGCTTTCTTGTATCAGCTTAGACATTGGAGAATTGGCTTTCAAACCTCCTGGCATCCATACAGCCAGTTCAGTCCATGAACACAGACCTCTCCTCGTTGTATCCATACATTCCATCTAAATCTGATTGGTGTTAAAATCTGTATAAGACTTGAAAACAAGGTAACAGAATACCTGTCCTGACCCACCTCACTAATACAGTTAGTTAAAGAGAACTTAAATAACTTGACTGTCAAAAAACCCAGCAAAATCTGAAATTTCTGCATTCATTTTGGAAGTTATGTTTATGGGGGAAAAAACAGTGTTTACATTGACTAGGCCACTATTCTGAAGGCACTTGCTAAATGATTTTCTAAACACACACACCAGGCACATTTTCAGAGTTTGACATTATTCTGAAAAATTAAACACTGGGCAAACTATTCTGCCAGCGATAAAACTGATGAACAGCATTTTACTTCAGAGAGTACTAAATGTTATTTAATATGAATAAAGATGACAGAATTAAACTTTTAAAATATTGTGAAACTTGATATTTTAAATTTTTCTTAAACTAATGAAGAGATAATTAAAACCATGCCTTATGATTAATCAGGAAGTGTAATAGCTCACTCTGAGTAAGGAGACTGAGATTTATATGAAGTCAGTAATTATATGTACCCTGTTAGCTGTGGAGAGAACAGTATCAGACAGGTGACATTTTAGAGATTAATAATGACTTTTAAAGCACTTGTTCAATTATGCGTTCAGAGTTCTTGAATCATTGCCACTCCTTAATGAGACATTTATAATTTATATGAAAATTTTGTAATTTTTTTCTGTGTAAAACAATAATCATATCTGTGCATCAGGCTGCGTTTGAAAGGAAGGAATCAGTTGCAATCCCCTGTTAGATATATTGCACTGTCTATGTATGTTAAGCTGCAAGTATTACTTCAGAAACCCTACATATTTTATCCTCCATCTGGATGTCAACACTGGAGCCAAAGCAGCTTTAAATACTAGAGCATGAAGACAGATAAGTATCAAGGTGCAATTCTTTTGGAAGGAGTCATCAGCAGGAAATGTCATCAGCACTCTTCTCCTGTTGATTTGGGAGAGGAAATGGAGTCTCCACAACCTTTCCTCTGTGGGAAGCGTCAGGAGAGACGCCTCCTGTCAAGTATTGGGCTTTTGGTTTATGTCCTTTCCTGAGGCTTTCCCTGAATGCTCCTTCTCTTTGTATTTATCTCTTAAATCCTTGCCTTGGGTGTAGCTGGTAAACGCGTGCTTGTGGGAGACTGGAAGTGGAAACAGCTCCCATAATTTCAGGAAAATTGCTGTAATCTGATATTCAGCCCTGTGTTGCTTCTCAGAGTTTTTGGCATTCTAATGGCATATTTTGGGGCGTTGTCTAAGTGTTTCCAGATTGCATATGTGGACTGTCTCAATATGTAACTTTAAAAAGACACTCCTTTTTATAAAGTTACCCTGCTCCTGGGCATGTGTAAAAAGCATATGCAGTATAATTTTTTTTTTCTTTTTCACTTTTTAACACTTCAGCTATAAATGGAATCTCAGAAAAGTTCTTTCTAGGCTTGTTAAGGTATCTGTGGGAAGTTCCTGACAAATTTCATTTGACTTTTTATGACTTTTTTCCTTCCAGATCAGGCACAGTTCCCATAATTTCTTGCCTTGTAATAAACAAATATTGTTAATCTAAGTAAACCTGCGGACAGGTGGGGAATTGAGCAGAGTACAAAAAAAAGAAGACTGAAGCTTTAAACTAACCTTATGTATTGCCTTTGTCATAGTCTTGCATCCCAGCTAATCCTTTCCTACTAGAAGGAAAAATGTAGCTTGGAGAAGAAATAAACACACAAATTTAGTTTAAGTGATCTGATGTAATGTTATTCCATGCTTATGTTTTGTGACAGTGGTCAGTACGTAATTTTGGAATACGATCCAAATAATAATGGTGTAATATTTTTAGTAACTAAAACCTCTAAAAATAGTAAATATAATACCATTACCTTTAATAGTGTTATTGTTAACTAGTGATATTTCTCCGTTGGGAATACTGCTGGCTGTGACGAGAATCAAGAAGGAGCTATAAAAATTAAACTTCACTGTGTATTGTTTTGGGTGTTTTTTCTTATAGATAAATGAAAAACCCAAACATCAGCTCTGTTCCTTATTTGCCATGCTCTCCTCTCCTCCTAATCACACCTTCACCTCCAGCAGATTTATAGCTGAAACTGTACTGTGGGAGACAAACACCAGTGTTTTATCTGTGAGATTGCCATGCCACCTAAAGTGCATTTGTACAAATTCTCCATCACTAGTGTACATTATTGTTTTGGCCAGACTTTTATTCCCTAAGTGTCATTTTAATACTGTAAACCCACTAAATCTACATGAAGAAAGTTAACCAGAAAGTGTCCTGACAGTTATGGAGGATTGGGACACATATAAACTTCCTTTTAAGTAATTTGCAGAGAGATTTTCATCTTTTCATATTGAACACCACCTTCTAAAGAGGAGTCCTGTTCATTTCAACAGGAATATTTATGGGTCTCAGTCTTCGTAGAAGAGGTTTTTTTCCGCTGAAGTACCAGGCAATACAGTGTCATGACTTCTGAGCAACTTTATTCATTGCACCTTGATCCGGTGTAACTTATTAAGGCAGCAGATATAACTGCAGAGATTTTCCACTATATGGAAAACTCAAAGCTAGCTCCAATTGCCCTTATCACTAGAATAAATATAGGCATAATAGGTAAAATAGAAACACAATCGAAACAGAAGTCCCATAAATTCATATGCTGATTTTTTCACTATCAAATGGGAAATAATCATTTATTACTCTAAGTCTCAGTTTGATAAATGAGTCATGATAAATGCATGATTACATTTTCAGCCCCTACAGAGCTGGGATGTATGTATAACTAGTAATTATTGGGTCCCATTCTGTGCTACCCTAGATTGAGGTTCATGGGGCATTCTGCTAGCGTACCCCTCTTATTTTATATATTCTAAGTGGCAGTGCATACTCTCAGTTCCTAAATAGAATGTTTCAGGTGACAGCTCAACCACCAATGTTTGACAATCTAAAAATATTCTAGGAGATTGAGAGGTTCACAGATAAGACGTGTATCAGTCAAAATATTGAAAAGAATATGCTAATTTGTTGTTATTCAGTATTTTAAGGATGGAGATGCTTTGGGTGCTTCTGTAAATACAAATTCTTACAAGTCCACTGCTAAACAGCAAGCAGATGCAAAAATGATAACTGCATGTTGTAGCACTTGGTTTTCTTGTAAATCTTAGCACCAGGGCCCATTTCAAGTATTATTTCAAGAGAATGTAAACTGGCTAATTTGGAGGATCAGGAGTCTGGGAAACTAATTGTATTAAGAACCAAAGCATGTCCAGTATTTATTTTAATTTAATTTATTTTAATTTGGAAGGTACCCCAGGCTGAAGTTTACAGTGCCAAATAATAAACCAAAACAATATTTTTTTGTGTGTAAAGCTTTACTTTAAAATGCAATTTATCATCAGAGATAAGCTAGCATTAAAGTAGGTGGCATTTAGGTAGGCAAGAGAAAGTTTTGCTCTCATTAACCTTACAAGGAAGTCTCTCATAAATTACTACATAACTCTCTAACCATAGACAGAAGATCTAAATCTTACTCTGAAATCTGGCTGGCATTTTGATAAGATGTTACAAAGATAAGCATAAAAAATCAAATTACATGTCAAGTTGATCTTCAGAATAAAAAAAAATGTAGTCATATGTGTTTAAAGTTAATTCAGTAGCTTCATTGAAAATTTGGTGATTTTTAAAGGCGTGATAGAGGGAAGCCTGAGTGGTATAGAAAATTTGTGCAAATACTTTCAAAAAAGTATTTGATCATCTCACCCATTATATGGCAGCACAAGTGGGATTGCTGGAGAAATGCTGAAACACTGGCATAAATAGACTCCATAAATACAATAGAAATGCTATTTAACAGTATATTTGAATATATCTGAGATATACTTTTCCATTTCCAGAGGAGAACAGTCAACTGGAACAAAATTATTCTACAGATAAATTATACTAATTTCCTTTTCAACTGTGCAGAATTGGAAAAAACAAAAAAATCTGTGAAAAACAAAACCAAAACTGCAGGTAGACTAATTTATTTAATCTCTGAGTCTAGACTGAATGGGCTACAGCTTTCTCATCAAATTCCCCCAAGTCAGCCATTATTGCACAGCTTCATTAGTGATAAGAATCTGGAGCATTTTGAAGACAAGGCATTTTTACACTCTGCCATTTTAACTGAGACTGTTTCATTCACATTTTAGTGATTATGATGTACATTTCAGAGCACTCTGAGGTATGAAAGCATGATTTTATAACTTTTATCTATTTGTAGTTTTTGTGGAAACCTTTTAGAGTTGAAGAACAGAGTGCTGAAATGAGCAAGTGACCACAGACAATGCGAGAAGCCCAGGCTACAGCAGGGATTTGAATCAAAGACATGCAAGAGAAGGGCATGTTTTCTCTTAGCACCTAGGATAAAATGAGTGGATTAGATGTGTAAAATGTAGGAAGCAACATATCCTTTGTCTTCCTGCTCTTCCAATGAAGTTGGTAAACTACAAGTCCTAAGTTTTGCGTTGCCTTTCACGTAATTTCTCAGGTCTCCAACTGTAACAATGCAATTTCAGACCCTTAGTTCAGTCACAGAGGTACGAGGAGGGGAAGATGGATACATGCATTTAGAGCTATTAGAAAGAGGGAAAAAAATTATTAAAGGCCTTGGAACTCTTTGCTTTTCCAAGTTGCACAATCCTGGAAATTGTTCATACTTCTTTTTCCTTTCCTCGTTAAAAATATATACTCTCCAATTTGAATTATAAGATAAAATCTTAGGAAAGGGTGAATGCAGTGGAGTACCAGGAAACTTGAGCTTGAAAAGTTACTGAAGTAGACTAACTTCCTTATAACAAAGGGATGAAGATTAAAAAGTGAGCACAAATCAAAGTTTTTACCTCTGCTCCTGCTTTATGAGATATTAAGATGAATTCTTAGCCTGTGGTGAGACAAACAGCAAAAATCTCATTTAATGGAGCAGGATATATGTCTACTTATGGGGGAAATATATATGGGTCTTTTTAGCTTCTCTATGACCAGATGTACGGAGGTCAGAATCTGGTTAATAAATATTGATGAACACATTTTTACCTAAGCAATCAATATATCCACACCATAGAAAGAGAGTAAAGTATATGGTTTTATAATTTCTTCGAATTCAACTAAGGAGGTGTATACAATGTGAAAAATATTTATTAAATGCTGTTGGTTTAATGTTCTTAGTGTCCGGTTTCAAGGCAAATAAAGATTGATTTTGCCTTGCTTAGTCTATTTCTGCTTTATAGGTGCAACCAGCCTCTGCTTTGCTATGTCAATAAGAAGTTACCTGTTTTATTCTATTATTCTCTGTTCTGTATGTACATTCCTTTATGAAAAAGGGTTTTGTACTATATTTTTTTCAAGTTGTTACCTTCTTATTCAGTAGGTTCTTTTCCTCTGACTTTTAAGCTGATTTATTATATTAAAAATGTAAAAAAATGGCATGTTTCTACAGTTTCTACTGTATTTTTACTGTCCTTTCTTTAAAAAAAAAGTCTTCTCTGAGGATAGGCACTCACTTTATATTATATCATAGCATGTTTATTTTACTTTTTTGGATTGTTTACTTCTTTTCCTTTGTATAAGCATGTGATTTTTTACCTTCAGTATCAATCTCCAGAGAACCTTTTGAAATGCCTTATAAAAATTTTAGTACATGATGTTCACTTTAGACTTCCCCCTTATCTATCTCTTCCAATTATCTCATAATGGAGCAGAGTGCTACAGCTCATAGTCTATTTATATCTGTCATTTGCTTCATTCTTAGTTTGTTCCCAGGCTAAATCCAACTTGTAGATCTTGGCATGGGTGCCATTTATTCTTTTTTCATTTCTTGTTGACATGCTAACTAGTACTTGTACTTTTGTCATTCTTGATGCACATTATGAGGATATTTTGGTTTGCCTTTTGCCGTGGTTTTATTTACCTGCTATTTTTAACTTTATTCTTATCTGTAATTGTGTGGTTACAAAATATGTCAACTCGGTGTCTGGCATTGGAGCCTAGTCACTGTAGAGGAAGAGAGAAGCGTAGGATTCCCCTCCCAAAAAGAGTGGGGTGGGAGTCAAGCAGTGTGCAGCGAGTAGATGGGGCACAGGACCAGGATGCATAGATCAAATATGGATGGAACAATGAACAATTCAGGGTACTGAACTACCCTTAATCTGGAAGATATATCATACTTGAGGGACACCGTTAGAGGGTTTTGAGGTTGGCTTGATTTTTAAAAGACATTTGAAGACAGCAAACATGAAAATGGAAGAATGAATGTAGGAAAAATGGCCAACATCACAGCAATAAATGGAGCACAGCCTTCCTCTCAACAGAACAGTGGCTCGATAGCCTTCGTGTGTAGATATGTGTTTGTGCAGTGGAGTGGGACAGGGGATTTAGCTATTGACTCTGCCTGACTGTAACTTCCCCAGAATCAGCTTAGCACAAAAATATGACCCGTAACAGCCTCCTTTTGGGAATACTCTGTTTGTGCATCTTCTGACTTGCACTTCTGACTATGCCTGTAAAAGGATCAATTTTGATTTTATAAACACTACAAATTGAAATAGGGAATTTTAGAATGCTTTATTTAAGTGAGCTAGCAGTGTATAATGCTGTTTCAGTAGATGGTATAAATTTACGCAGCTGAAATTTAAGATTCTAAGTTTTCTAACTGCCATTGTTAAAAGGGTGAAAGCTCTTACTATATATATGTGTTTTTTTTTTGGCCAGCCGTATTTGTCTTTGCTCAATTAGGTTTCTTTTAAAATTGAAGAGTGTCTGCACAAAGGCAGACTTAGTCTGTTACTTAGCAGATTGAACTGGTCTGTTTGGTCATTTATTTAGCAGACAGTGGTAAGTGATAAAAGGAAATAATGTAAGAGCAGAGCAAGTAAGACACTGTTGCTTATTTTAATACAGCCTCGTTCTGGTATAGCCCCTTTTTGAACATTTCCCTCCATCAACACTTATCTCTTTTCCACACATTTCCATATTATCTTAATTATGTTCTTACCATCAATATAGTTATTATTGAAACAAATCATCAGCATTTTCCCCGTGGTACCCGAGTGGTCCTGATGCTGTGTTCTGAAGTGCTAAAATGTGCTCTGGAACTTCGGTATTAGTTAACATTTACAGGCAGTGTCATTAAGGAAAGGTTGCAGACAAACATCTGTAGCATCTTAGACAGGAGTAACTTGTGTTTGTGAAAAGGGCTTTTGAAGGAGCAATTTGCAGCCTTTGGGAAGTGTGAGGGCAAGATATCCATTTAAGAAAGATCTTGTGAAATCCCCAGGGAAGTGGAGCAGTGCAGATGAAGGTATCCAGTACTTGAGAGAATTAGCAGTGCTGGAAGTTGTCTGTAGTGATCTAAAGGATGACAGTGTCTCTAGAGATCCGGAGGATGTCCCTTGTACACTCGCCATGTGGAGGAAGGTGGCTCAAGGCACCCCTGCATCATATTCCAGCAGCTTGGTAGCACTGTATTATCTGCAAATGGATGCACCATCTGTAGAGTCCTCCTGGCTCTGAAATGTAGAAGCAGCTCTGGGTACTCCCTCATCCCTATGAGCCAGTACCCCAACTTTTAGGGGCAGCTCAAGGACATGGAGGTACCTGATTGTTAGCATGGTCAAGTACCAAGGTGACATGTTCTGCATAAACTACTTCTGTGATCACAGTTATGAATGCAGTTCCATGAACATCACCCACAGCAATCGTAGAGCAGAGCTTTTGGTTGTTGTCTCCCCACCCACCCTTTCTTCCCATTATTTTGTTTACTTGGACATCTAAGAATTGGTCCATTAAATTGTGACAGCAAATTTCTGCTGTCTTTTACACCAATACAAAGAGATTGCAATCACTGTAAGTCAAACACTGCAAGTGCACTAAGGGCCTGCCTTTTCCATTCTGTCCCAGAGTACTTCTCCTGTACCTCTGCATTAGGTGTAATAATCACAGTGATGAAGATAATTCTGATCAACAAACTGATCTGACTGAAAATCTCCAATGGAAAGAATATAAACAGTCTCCAATTAGTGCAAAGTCCCAGTCAGACTAATCCGGAAATCACTCATTTGTAAGGGTGTGAGCAGAGACACTCTCCCTCACTTGTACAGATGGCAGCTTCTTCCACTGGTCATAAAACAACATCCTAACTTGACAATGTGCCTACTGCTGTCTGCCAACAGTCAGCACAACCTGATCTGGGTGATTTTGAGTTTCTGTCTGGTTTGTACACAGATCTGTACTGGTGGTTTATCTGGTAGTAAGCAAATCAAGTGTTGGTTGGTCAGTACTGATAGATTTAATGACAGCTGGCAAGTAATTGCATTGTTGAGAGCAGGGAACTATGTGTTCATAAATAACAACTGTCTAGTTCCAAATGTAAATCAAACAGCTACCACATCTGTAAACTAAAAACTGCCAAGATGACTGTCCTGAAAGCCTGATAGATATCAAACAGATGATATCATCAACAGATGATTAAGTGAAGGCTTGCAGCTGACTATTCCTTAATGATTTTGCTGCTTCTGCAGAGATCCTTAATCTACACTTGTAAAAGACTTCATGGTGAACACACACACACACATACACACACATATTTTCCAAGCTGTGTATACCCTTGCCTGCAAGTTTATCAGTCATACTGAAATACCTCATGTCCTGAATCCCTCTGCATTGCCAGACTCTGGCAGTAGCTCTCTAATAGTGAGCTCAAACCAAAGCCGAAGGCTTGGCCCTGTCCTCCTTGCAGGGCTGCCCTTCCCTGCTCTGCAGGCTGCAAGAGAAAGGGAACTTTGTGCCCCTCTGTTCCAGCAGCCTGAGCCCGATGGCATTGTGTACTTGCTGCTGCAGACACTGAAATCCTGGGTAGCTGCTTTTTATTTGGCCCATCATAAGGCTTTGCTACTGGTTCCTCTAACCTGTGCTCAAGCTTTTTTGTGGCGGTTGCTCTCTATGACTCCTTTGTAACCATTGTTTCTCATGTGTTTATGTTTCTGTTTGTTTATCTTCTAGTTGTGGGGTTTTTTTAAAGACACAACTGGAGAAATAATAAGTGCTATCATTTTGGCCTTTGTGGATTACTACTGCAGTAGTGATTTGGACTGTCAGACTCTTATTTACACTCTGTTGCACTACAAGGCACCTGTCAAGCACAATTTTCATGCAATTTCTGTGGAAGTACAATAATCTTGTCAGTCCTATATAAATAAACATGTTTACGTTGCTACGTAGATATGTACAAGGATTTACCCTCCACACAGCACAAAACTCAGCCAGCCTTGTTTGTGCTGTAAGAGCTGCTCTGAGCCAGTCTGATGCAGAGGGCCCTGGAGAGCAGCTTTGGCACTTATTCCACACTCATCATATCCCTCTCCGGAGGGGATGAGGAGGTGACAAAGCAAACTGTGGTGACAGCTGGGAGGTGGCAAGAGGAAGTTGTGAGGATTAGGGATGGGAGGAAAGGAGTAAGTGGCAAAGGTGGTAACAGGGAGTGAAATTGAGCACTTTTCTTCCTTCTCATCTCCTGAGCTGAAGGAAACAGCCAAGAGGTTAAATAATCAGGGAATCAAAGATGTGTGTACCACAGGTGTGGAGATGCACACACAGACTGCAGATGAGAGTACTGGAGACTAAAACTTCATTCTGCTTAGGTCTAAATATGTGAAGGTTACTGTGTCTTAGGAATTTCATTGCTTACTTTCCTTTGACTTGGCAGTAAGTCCACTGGTTTCTGAAAATGTAGCTCATACCTGGGTCAGATTTGCAGAATGGACACAGGTGAGTTGTAGACTGAATACCAAACTTCCACTAGAGATGAATTTTACCTGCAAGATTTTTTCTGCATCAGAGTGAATAGTTTTTAAGGGAATTATGTGAGTCAGGTTTTGTGGCATCATGTTATTATCACATCACAGGAAATATAGAAGGCACATTCTGTTTTAATTGGGTCAAAAATTCCAGGTAGTACCAAAATTGAAATGAAAACAAAACTATACTTTGGTTGATGAATGCATTTTCCTTGGAAAAGCTGAGTCTATATTCTACTTAAAGAACAGTAAAGGAAGTATAAAATATAATTACTTCATTGAACAAAACAATTTTCAGAGGGAAAAAAGGACATGTTTTTGACATGACATGTTGACGTTTCTATCTTAGAACATTGCATTTATGAAACTTCTCTCCTTATGAAATGTTAATCAGTGAGTAAGACTACATACAAGATCATGTAAATTCACACTGAATGCTGTAGTTTAAGACCATTTTTCATAAAGTTCCATTTTCTTTTGGGTAGGTGCAGCTAAGACTCCCCTATAATTTACTATGCCATTGGTAAAAATGTAGATTAACTTACTAAATCCCAATATTTGAGTTTGGAAAAAACTAAACCCAAAAGCCTTTGAAATTTGTTTTTCTGACTTGATATAATTATACTGTGCATTTGTTTCAGGAAACACTGAATAAATTGTTGGCTATAATTGAAGACTGCCAAGTATAACTAGCATAATACAGTAAAAAAGAACAAAAGAAGAAAAGCCAGCCAACAGAAGTAACAATAGAACAAGGTGGTGACAATAAAAAGCTGTGGAATTGTATTAGAGTCAATATATAGATATGCTCTACCGAATCTCTCATTGACCTCCTAGTTTTATGTAAAATGTATTGTACAGTTGAAATAGAAAGAAAATTACTTTTATTTTGGGAGAAAAATACTAATTAAATGCTTAAAGCAATAGGAAAATGTCTAGTTTGAATATTTTTACTATTTGATTATTTTACTCAGCTCTAAGTGAATCGAATATTCCATTAATCTCAGTGTGCATTGGATCAAATTACTAGGAAGAGGGTTCTGGTTTCAGGTAACATACTAAAGAGTCATATTTAAAATTACGTTTTACACTTGGTCATGGGATACTTAAAAAATGACAGATTGGGATTCACCCATAAAGTTTTTTTGTTCCTTTTTTTGATTTTTCTATCCATCTGCTTTTTTAATTCTCCCTTCTGTGGCGTGTTCAGAAAACTAAATCTCTTAATTTCAAAGTAAAAATAAAATTGGGATTAGCCATCTAATCTGTGAGGATACCATGTACAGACAGCTCTCAGCTTTGTTCCACTTGTTTTGAAAAGATTAAATCCTGAAAAATTAGTATTAAAAGATAACTTACAGAAGAGGAGTAACAGAACAGTCAGAGACATTTGTCTTACAAATGAGAAGTAGAGTTTAAGTGAATAGTGGTTTGAATTTCTGCGGTAATCAGAGGCTAACTCGAGTCACTTGCAAGGGACCAAAGTGAGAAGAGTTTGCTCAGCATTTCCTTAAGGTCAAGACATGGGCTTATCTTTTCTCTCATTAAACGTGAGAGCTAAGTTCACACAGTGTCTTTTGCTGGTTTAAGCTCTGGACTACTACACTTAGACCAAAAAAACCCCAAACCACAAAAGAAGCAAAGATGGCACGTTTCATTCACTGGTATTTCTTTATATGAGGACCTGTAAACTGCCATATCTAAAGTAAGCAGTGAGTCTCTAAGATTTTTATTCATGTAGTTCTTTAGACATAACAAAATCCACCAGAACGGTTTAAGGCTGTTATTTATCTGAACACCTGTTTCTATCTTTATCTGGATAATCTCCATGACAATGTCCCTCATCGTGTTTACTGTGTGCTTTGTAAGAGAAAAGTGTTAAATGGGGAGCAAACGGAATCAAAACTTATTAAAAGAAAATCTACAGAGAAATAACATCACATGTTAAGTGTTGGGGTAGGAGTGACTCAACTCCATCATTACCATCCATTTTGGACATACAGTGGATATTTTCACAAGTGGTCACCATTAAGTTTCTGTTGGGCTTGAGTAAGAAGTATCTTTTAAGAGCCATACCACCAACACTGAGTTGCCCATGTGGCATTTAAGCAGTGCTGCAGAGTTTATTTAATAAAGCCTTGATATTTGTTGGCTACCCTAATGTGCAATACTGAAAGTAGACTGAAAGTCAGTGAAATCATTCAAGAGGAGAGGAAAGGTAAATGTCTCAAAAGGCAGATTTCTCAAAGTCATGAAATGATAACTTTAAGAGTTGTAAAGTCCAGAGTCTGAGTTACAATTCCAGATGGGGGGAGTGTAAAGAAGAAAGATACATTGAAAGCAAAGGTCAATGTAGGGAATTAGAGCGAAGAAAAAACCTCAAGTGTGGAACAGTGTGCCATTTCCTCAGTGTTTTCAAATCAAATAGTGAAACTGTGTAGTCCATAGAGGAAGAAAGAAAGAAAGGGTGAAATCTGCAAAGAACTAGAGAAAAGGAACTGTTGAAGAAGGGACTGGAAATTTTCTTAAAATTTGGATGGAAGAACAGGAAGAAGGAGGAGGTGGAATGAGAGGACTGTGGACAGTAAATTGTGGACTGAGCAGGGATGAAGTAGAGGGGAAAGGTTTCAGAGGACCAAAGAAAGAGACTGGGGGCAAGAAGACAAATAGGTGGAGGACTAACAAGCTCCTAAAGCTACCCCCGACCCTGCAGACTGTCTTCAGGGTAGACACAGGTGTGTCTACTTGGGGAAATAACTAAGGGGGCGTTTTTGAGAGAACAAGAGTCTTCATGAGGTAACAATTAATTGGCAGCATTACAACATACAGAAGTTTGGTAAGCAAAAATAAATAGCTTCAAATGAAAGGTGTGAAGTGATCAGCATTAAAATAATGTAGTAGAAAGTACTGTTAAATTTTAAATCAACAACTTGAGGCGTGTTGTCACTCTAAGAACAGTAATTTCTAATTGATTTGTGCAATGTGTGTGAGATGCTCGTGCAAGCTGCTGCCTGGCCCTGTGTGTGCCTCACCTGTCATGGAGAGCACAGGGAGAGTGCTGGACTTGCAGGGGAAGGATCTTTGCTTTAGAAGATCAACAAGTGATAGGGACCAGCAGTTGTGATACAGAGGAACAGAGCACAAAAAAATAGCTTGCAATGGGTTACTTTGTATTTTGATCCTAATGCTCTAATATAGCATTAAACCCAGGCTGACAGAAAGGAGTTAACACAGAATGCTTGCTTTCAACAAGTTTGTTTCAAGTCTCTTTTTGACAAGAAGTTGCCACTATTATCAAAAGAAAAAAAAAACCCAACAAATTAACCTTCCTGCTCCTCAGGTCTGGTTAATTGGCACAGCTCCATAAAACTGAACAGTGCCTGGAATCAAACTCATGGAGCATATCCCGTTACTCAGAGTTCTTTGATATTCAGACTTACCCAGTGAAAAAGCCTTGCATAATGGATTTTCATTGCAGCAGCTCTGTGCTGTATATATCCTGCATATGAAGCATTTTTGCCCAGAAGTTAAAAAGAGCTATTTTTACATGCAATAAAAACATTTTAAAATATCCATTTCCTCACCTTTTATGGGAAAAAAAAAAGAAAAGGTTTTAAAAAAAGTTCTGCTAAATTTATCAAGCATCTTCCTTCAGTGGTTTTCTTTCAAACTTTAGCTTCAAAGTGCACGATTTCTTAATGCATCAGTCACGTTTGTTTTATTTACTTTCTCACCTTAGGTACTAGATTTGCAACAGAAAAGTATATTTGCAGTAAAAAGTCAAGTGTGTGAGGGAAACTACTTAGAGACTTCTTTTTCCCCTAGTAAAGCATTCTAGTATTTTCTCCTTAAAGAAAATTTCTAACAACAATTAATACAGATTGCAAATTCATTCTTTTTATTACTGCACCATTACTATAATGGTGACTTCTTGATAGATTTTCATGAGTGCAGGAATGAGATAATTTCCTTTTTGAGTGTGCAAGACTGTGAATAGGGGATTAAAAAAAAAAGTATTATTAATTGATTGAAAAGCACGCATACTACCCGCTGCTGGGTTCATCTCTTGCTATTAGTCTTCCCCTAACAATCTTTCTCTCTAAGGAATGAAAAAATTGATATCTTTTCCACAGAAATGTTTGAAAAGTAATGTCATTTCCTCTCTCTATTGCTGTAATATTAAATTGCTGCCATAGACCTGTATCGGTTTCACAAAGGCAGTTTTACGTAACGGAGGCCAGCTGATTGCAAAAAGGAGCATGAAGCTGGCTACAATCAGATTTTAAAATTATTTACATCCATAAAAATACAGACACACATCCTATTTAAACTGTAAGGAAGATAATTTTAATTAAGGGCTGAATTTTTTAGCATTTTGATATTTGAACAGTTAAGTAAAGGAAAGTTTGCCTTGACATAGAACGTATTTTTTTGTGGTTGCAGGTACAAATTTTTACTTTGTGCCACCTGAAAAATCTCCTTTGGCCAGTTTTCTGACGCTGTCTTAGTTTTGTTTCAATCAAAGCAGCACTTTTGGGAAGGAGACACTAAGAAGAATTTGAGCACAAGATACAGTTCTAATCTCTAAGGTTATTTATGCATCCTTAATCCTTTATTTTATAACTTGTTATTAACTCAGCTCATGCTATTTCTGTCTTCATTAATGCAGAGAATTATTTACAGTGACACTGATAACACCTGGTATCTATAAATCTATTAGTTATGTTAACATCCAATTACATAATCAAGGGAATATAGGTATGTCTGGAAAAACATCACTAAATAGTTTAACTCAGATTCCCTGATTCAGATAGATAAACTAAATAGTTTAACTCAGATTCACTCAGTTTAACACAGATTAACTCAGATATAAAAGGGAGCTTCTGAGTAAAAATACCTGTGGAGCCTGTGTTCTGTCATGTCGCTCCCAGTGTGAGATATCATAAAGAGTCTACAAGACAATATTACGTGAGCACAGCTCTATAGAGATCTTGAAAATATTTATTGGTTTGTTCTTAATAAACAGGTAAAAATCCCCATCAGAAAATGACCTTATACCTGTCAGTTTGAATTACTCTGTACTTGTGAGAATCATCTTTAAGAAAGTGCAGGACCATATTGCAAAAGTTAGATTTCATCAGCACAGTGCATGGCAAATACTTTCAGTAAGTGCGCTTACTGGGCTTTTAAAATAAATCAGAGTTCTGAGTGTTTCAGAACTTGAAAAACTTCAAATAGAAGTGTTACCCATGACAGTCATCCTTAAAATACACTAATCCTTTTAATGAAAACGATAAGAAAAAAATGCCTATTTCCCTTTTTATTGCAGTAAAATAAGATCAGATCGTAGAAGTTAATTTTAGCACTTCAGGTGGTTCATTTTTAAGCACCCTACATAACAAGCTTTCAGGTCTGAAATCTAACAGGATTTCACATAGATTGAATTGGCAAATCCCAATTAAAAATCCCCTATATTTTTTCTATATTACAAGGCTTTCTTTGTAGGAAAGATACGAGATGCTCCTTTCTAAAAAGATGCATTTAAATAAATGTAAGTATTTTTCTTTAGTTTGGCTCTGTTTGTACACTTAATACCTTTTGTTGATTCCAACATCAATAAATAGAAAGCATAAACATTTCCAGCTCTTGGCACACACGTAGTGAGAAATGCAGCTCATGCTTTCATTTGTGATTATTTGTACCAAATCTGTTTTTTAGTACTAAAGAAAGACAATTTGTAGATTTGAGGGTTCAAGATAATACTGTTACCATAAAGTGTGGCTGTGGGGTTACAATGACATTGTAAATAGTAATGGAAAAATGCAGGAAAAATGAGTTAAGTAGCCAGAGTGCAGACAGATTGGTCCAGTGTTTTACAGCCATCAGCAGTGCTCTGCATTAGTGTCCTTGACATGAATTAGGATTTTCCTGCTATACTTTGTATTACGTTAAAATGCACTACTCAAATTGCATCTTAACTGAATTACAAGGATGCAATGTGTACTTGGACTTGGGGTACTTCAAGATGCTTCTTACAATTTGAAAGATTTGAAATCATTTCAGTGACATCATTGTTCTTTGGGTTTAAATTAGTGAAGACCACTGCCAATATGAATTTTAAGACAATTAAGAACCCCACACTGTGTTTTCAGCACAATCACGTAACTTTAGTAGTTTTTGCCACAGGGACATCAGGTATTTGTGCGTTTTCAACACAGCTGAAGTGAGAGTCAATGAAGTATAAGACCTGTTCTTTTAACTTCCAAAAGCAGCTTTTCATGGAATATTCAATGCCAACTACTTGCACAGAAAAATTCTGAAGCAATTAACTGACTGCAAAACCAAAATCCTTACATTCATCAAATGTTTCTGTCCCTGTAACCACCATCAAGGAATAACATCTTAATCCTTCAGCTTGACTTCCTTCTGGCTGAGGTGGACTGTCTTTTACAGGAAGATAAACATGAAGCACAAATTGTTGAAACTACACTTTCAAATTCTTTAAATACAGAATAAACCCAAATCTATTCTGTAGGCCAGATGATTTGCATGTCCATGTACTATCACCCTGATCATGGTGGGCCATTTTGTCAAAACCATTTGCTTGGAATCAAATTCCAAACATCCTGCAACAGAGTAATCAAGTTTTATATAAGCGTGTCACAAGGAACTTCACTCCCCCACTTGAAACAGCCTTAATAACTTGTACTAATTAAGTCCAAAAAAAGCTTGTTCAAGCCCTTCACAACTACTGCTATAAAATGTTCTCAGTATTTATGTGGGGGATCAGAATTTATTTTTTGTAGATTTCCAAAATCTTCCTTTCCTAGGCTACACTCCATAGTGGGAAAAATACAGAAAAGAGCAAATACTTGAAGTAAAATATTAACCATTAAAAGACTGTAAGAAACATTCAAGTAGAATGAGTGTTCTCCTTAAAAATAAAAAGCTGAGTCTTGGGAAAGAGCAGTATCTGGAGATTTCTGTCCTTGCCAGGGGCTCCTTCAGGCAGTCATACTTCACTTGGTAAATAGCAACCTTAGAGAAACAAAGTGAAATATTCTCTGATAGCCGGAGTATCAGGAGAGTACATTGATTATAGATGTGTGATAACGTATCTCCTGCAAATGTAGAAGGCCACTACAGTTTTTACTAAAGTTTAAAAAAGTCAGGGGAAGGAGAAGGAGCCACAGAAGTGGCATTAGCAGCATTCGTAATCCATTTTGCCATGGAAACTGCTGCAGTGTGGAATCCCAGTCTGCTGTGAGCACAGGTTTCTAAGAAAAGCGGAGCAGACAGCTGTTAGAAGGCTATCAGAGCAATTCATAATGCTGGTGATAGCAGGGTGATCAGCTCCCACATCCTTGTTCCTCTTTATCATTAAATCATGGCCTACTGTTAACATGTTGCTTTTTCATGATAAGTGTTTACTGAAATTTTCTTACTGTAAGCTCTGATAGATTAGTTCAGGATGTGTAAAAAACCCCAAAAAACACTGTGCATCTTTTCAGTAACATCCCTTACTCCAACAGCTTGTGTCACTTTGTTTACCCCCCCGAAATATATCCTTGAAGATTAAGCATATACACTTAGTATGTGGTAGCTGCCAAATCAGGGGAGATGTTTCACACTTAAACTATCACTGCATTAATGACAGTAAGCACCTTGGAAAATACAGATTCTTAAAAATAAGGTTATGTTTGTGCTTCCTCTGAAAAGGAAGCAGTGTAATTACCCATCCTACAAGGAACACTATGGTAAAACACACCAAAAGCAATGACTAGTTAAAATTAACTGATTCACTAAATGAATCACAGAGCCTTCTTATTACCCTGTCCTACAAAGTGATGTGCTTAAACTTCTGGTAATAAGCAAGCATGAAAAAGTCATATTGCCTGAGATGCCCCTCATTCCAAGCCCATAAGTAAATAACCCTCCAATTCCGTAAGTGTACAGAAATATATGATATAGACAACTACAGATAACAACTGAGAGACATTACAGATAACAATATATATAATTTGGTTTTGTACAAAAAATATATTGTACAAAAATTGTTTCAGCAAAAGGCTTCACATGCAAGAAGGGAAAGATTAAAGTCGGGATTCTGCTAGAAAAATATGACTACATATAAAACCAAGTAGTTGAGGTACAGTTGTTTGATGAAAGAAAAGACTGCTGAGAAGAAATGCTGAAATAAAGTTCAAGCATGCTTATGAACAGAAAAAGTATATTTTTGCAGTTGTGCAAAACATGATATACAGGGAAAGGAAGACATAGGGAAGTAACTCACTTGTGTGATGTTACTTTATTCTTTAGCAATAATAGAACAGTTCTCAAACTGAGGCACATTTGAGGGGAATGGAGGCAAGATGTTCCTGTTGCTTTAATATAATCAGGAGGAGAGTTATTTTCTGTACAATATGCTGTGATTGCAACATAATTTTGCTTTCACCTCTCAGTATTTCATGGTGACAAAAACAAAGTTCAGAGGGGGTGGTTTTGTTTGGTACATGAGCATTTGATTATAGGTGAATACAAACAAGTGGACTGAGACAGGAACACTTAACAGAGGTGTGAACAAGATAGAAAAAGGAAGAATCATGAAAATGTCACTTTTACGGGAGGGGAGTTAAACTGAGATGAAAGGCTTAACCTGGACATCAAGGAAATCTTCCCTACCAACATCAAATATAAGAATGGTCATCCAATGAAAATCCCAAAAGCAATGTCTTATTTTGCAGTGTAGACTGTCCAAGTAATATGAAAATCATTCTGTGTGTCAAGGGGATAAATGAAAGGTTTTCTGCTTGTTGTTGGTGGGTTTTTTTTGTTTATTTGGTTTGGGGTTTTTTTAAACTTTCAACATTAGTCATTCAAAGCCAAGTGAGCTTTTGGCTGAACACTCACTGTATGTCCCTCCATTTTTGTATCAAGAATAGATGATTAGAGAAACAAATTATTTTGGAATATTGATTTATTATCTTTCATAGCCAAACCTAATACTTTCTTTTTTATTATTTCAGGGTGCAAGTTGAATTCTATATGAATGAAAATACATTTAAAGAGAGACTAAAGCTCTTCTTCATCAAAAACCAAAGATCAAGTAAGCAGTTGGATTAATTTCTGTTAAGCGTATTTGTGGTACTTTTAAGTGAAATCAAATTCAGTTGAAGGCAACAGTGAAGTTATTATTAATTTTCTTCTGAGTTAAAATATTTAAACATGAAAATAATGTTCTTTTCGTGCAGGATCAAACAATTAGTGACGTCACCAATTGTTAAATAAAATCATGATTTTATTTCTGTGTCGTGATCAAGGTGACTAATTTGCATGGATCTGGCAGCAATGCTCATTGATAAGTCGTGACCTTGTGACTAGGAAAGCAAAGACACTTAGGATGGTAAAGGAAAAAAGCTGCAAAAGTTCCCAGCTTTTTGAAGTGTTCTACTTTATTAACTATTCCGAAAATTTCTAACTTTATTTGCACTCAAAAAAAAAAAAAATTGGAAAGGAGGCTCTTGGGGATGTGGTACCTCAGAAATGTAGTCCTTGTCATTAGCCTACAGTCTAATTTAAATATATCTTCATTGACACATATGCCTAAAGTCATAGGCCATCACGGAAGGGAATAAGGTGGAGGAAGTAAGATATTAATCTTTTTACATACATTCATGCTGCTGGTCCAGGGGGGTGGAAACATGGAATATTATCCAATCTTGGTTAGAACAGGGGAGTTCATAGGTCAGAAGAGCAGTAACTGACCTCAGTTTTCTTCTGTGTAGCAGGACTGAAGTTACCTCTATTTGCCTTGCAAAGTAAAGAACTAAAATTACCATAGCTTTATAAATAAAGCTTTTAGACTACAAAGAACATATTTTATCCTTTGTAATACAGTAGAAATTGTTTCATGGTTTTGGTTCTGGAAAAAGACAGAAAAGAGAAAAGTTTTTTGATGTCCCAATCTGAAAATATCCAGACAGACACAACTGGGGAGACTAGATCAAGCTTTTAAAAATAAAACATACAAAAAAATCTTCTACCAGTAAGAGCTAGTAATAAATAAATAAATACTAGTTTTACATCAGAGAAATTCATGTTTTTATTGGCTAAGCTTCTTTTACTTTCCAAGTGTAGCAAGAAAAATATTCCCCTAAAAGAAGAGAAAAAAGGCACCAGGCTGTGAATATTTGACATTTTTGTATGGGCTTTGAAATTAATTGCTGCTTTTTAGCTAGAGAATCAGGTTTAACAAATCTTCTGGAGGTTCATCCATGGGTAATGCATTACTTATTACACTTACCTAGACACACATGGGAAATTAATTCAGGTGTCTAAATAGCGTAGGAATGATGTGGATAGCCATCGGAGAGCTGAAATAAACAAGAAAAATCCCCAAGCCAAGGCAGTCAGTATCAGTAAGTTCAAACACTCCTTCTGTAGATGCAGATCTTGGTTCTTGTCCAAATACTCAGAACCAGAATCTTCCAAAAGAAAGTCTCCAAAACCCTGCTGCTGACACAACCACCTGCCACTCAGTCAGGTGTATTCATTCAGTCCTCCACTGAAATGGGAGGAATTTCTTGCCCAGAGGTATCAGGGAATTGATAAACAAAGATAATAGATTTTAGTCAGTGTTCAGTGAGAGCACTGAAAACCTTCCTTCACATATTAAAGATGGACTTTCTGTTGTTGAGAAAATAATTGTCAGTGGGATCAGCAAATTTTTGGATAGTGTAACGAAATCAAATCTGTTCACCCAACAGTTTTTGATAATATCACATGGTTTTGCCAACCAGAGCAGTCAGCTCTAGAATTTATAAGAATTTTCTACAGGATGCTGTCCTGATCTAAATCACATATGGGCCAGTAACTTGAAATATCAACTGTTTTATTAATTATTATCCTGGTTTAAACTGATAAACTGATAAAACAAGCCTTCATCTATGTCTCACGTCAATCTAGTTTTCACTCAATCTTCTGCAAGCAAATGTCTAATCAAATTCCAACAATGTAGGAAAAAATATCTTACAAAGGTGTCACTCAGCACCCCCCCAAAAAAAAAGAGAGAAAGAGAAAATGACATATTCATACAAGCGTGACTTGCTCGTACTTGCCAGGACCACACACTGCATCATCACAGCCAACAATAAGTCTCAAAGGGAAAAAATAAGTGAAGTTTCAAGTCAGTGAAGAGGGAATGAAGGATAAATATCACTAAGTATGAATTATTAAGAGTATATTTTGGTCCAGCTCCTAAAGCCAGCTGCCTCTAGAATGATTTTGCTAAAAACCAACAATGTATTAGTGACTTATGAGAAAGGAATAATGGGAGGTGATTCTAAAATCCTCACCTGGTATCTGTCACTCTGTTTAGACCAACTCTCTAAACCTGACAATTAATCTAAAAAATACTTCAAGGAAAGCATCGAGGATTTATAATAAAAGTGAAAAGTCACAGTCAGAAGCAGTAAAATATAATGTATCACTTTATACTTAAAAATGCCTGCTAAAATAGCAAATACCTTTTTAAACTGAGAAAGAAATGTGAAGATTTGACATGGTTATATTTAGTTCACAAAACAAAATAGATTTTGAAATGTTATTATCAATTCTTCTTTTAAATAAGACAGGAGTGTGTTACAACTTTGTTCCATAGACACAGTGAAATTGCATTCCCATTAAACGATACATAACTGCATAACAGCGCATGAGTGATGGAGCTGAATACAAGTTTCAGGCACCACTCATATTCAAAATATAGAGATACTGTGTGTAAATGACCCTGCTACTTGAGCAATCTGGCTCTGAATGGAGAAAAAGAAATTAAATCAAGCAGACCATGTTGATTTACTGACAGCATGTGAAATACAGAACAAAAATAGACAGGAAGCAAACAAATATGAAATGCTTGCTTTGTAACAGAATACTAATTGAAAACCTGATTTAAATGCCTTCTGTAGTGTTTGTCCCACTCCTTCCCACATTTGAAATCCTGCATCTCCATGATAGTGGAACACATGCATTGCTTCCAACTCACAGGTGAATCCCCAGCTAGGGGGCTGCAGAATCTTTCTACCAGGGAAAAAAATGCATTTGTTAGGCCTGCATTAATTATCCAAACTTTAGCAAGGGTGACTGCATATGTTACTAATGGCTGAGGCACACAGAGCAGGGAGAGGTGACCCAGGATAGACTTGAAGCCTGTTGTTCTGTATTTATATTTTAATAACTGACCCAATCACCTACGACACAGAACCTGTACTTTGCCTTGCTCTGTAAACAACCCCAGCCGTGAAATGTACTCTCTGTAGACGCTGACTGGAAGCCTTAGATGAAAGCATGGCTGGTTTGAAAACCCTGCCTCACATTCTGTGGGAAACAGCCACTCCTATGGAGATATCCAGAGCCTGAGTTCCAGATCTATCAGAACTAAGATTTGAGACTTAAGGGTTTAGGGCACCAGGCTGGAGCATCAGTCCCCTGTATTGATGTAGCTTTTAATCAGAAAAGAACCATTTCCTTTTGGCATTTAAACCAACATATCATTTCAAAGGATGATTAGAAACCAGGCCATTATCCATGCAGAAAATAGGTGTTTCACACCAAGAATAACATTTACAGAGCTAAAAACCAGGAAAAAAAACAACAGACTTCTGTACTTGCCTAAGAAAGTTAGACAACACAAAACTGGTAGGCTTTTTTTTTGTTGGTTTAGGATTAAGTGGTTTTTTTAAAACATTATCTGCTTTTCTAGTTGTAATAGCCTGGTTGTTAGGGCAACCATTCATATTCCAGCAGACTTCGACAAAAGGGTTAGGACAAACAATGCTTGTTTTCTTCAGCAACATTTCAAAAAAGCTGCAAACGAGGATCATAGCACTGATCAAGTCAAATAATAGGATAACACCCTTAACTTGATTATTTATTTATTTATTTACTTACTTACTTATTTATTTATTTCCTTCCTTGCTTCCTTCCTCAATCCACTTACTGCTTCAACCCCTTCACTCATGTTGGGGAATAAATAGTCTGTGGCTAATTACTCTTGATAGAGGAGTAGGAATCACTAGGTTAATGTTCTCAAACCCAATTGCCAGTAACAGCTGTGGAACTTTTCTCAGACCACAGGATTTTAACCCTTAGTTCACAGAAACAAGGTGCTGTAAAAGTCCATCCAGTTCTTGTGTGATAACTGGCACTTCACAGTTCAAAGTAATAAGCAGTTTTATGAAATAAACCTTAAGATTTCTTTCAGAAATTGCATGGTAAAATATTTAAGAATCCATTTTCTATTCTTCTGTTTGTAGTAGATGGAGTTTTAATGGAAAAGGAAGTAGTAGATATAAACAACTGAACAGTTTTGTCTGTAAGGTGCTGATTTTGAACTTCGGACTGAGTAAAGTTGAAAAAAAGTAATATTACCATAAGATGAGTGTGATTCTCTCCTTAGAAGGGAATGTATGCACACAGCTTTGGGGATGCATTATGAAGCTGTAGTTCTTAAAACACTGAAGTAATTACATGGAGTTCAGCAGATCTGCTGAAGTATTTGCAACACAACAATAAACCACAATGTCCTTGCTGTGACTGGGGCAAGGGAACTCGCATCTGGGTAAATTCAGTCAGAATATTCTGCTTTGGACAGAAGGGCTCAGCCATGCAGAACTGGACTCTCAGTTCGCAGGACTAAAAAAAATTAATGCTAAAATGACCTCCAGTCACTTAACATTAGCCAACTAACATTTTTAACTTAACTAGTGAATGAAAGCTTACATCTAAGAGTCAGATGCAAATATCCACATTAGCAAAAATGTCTGTTGAATTTAATGTCAGTACTGAAAATTTAAACCTTAATTCTCTAATGACTGCAAAATCACATAGCAAAGTTCCACTGCAGTAGATAATGGCTCCAGTTGGCAATGAAATACGTTGCCCATGTGATAGAAGTAAGTGTCCATGTGGATCCCTTTGAAGGAATCCTGTCCTTGTGCATTAAACCCATGTTTGTGGGAAATGGTGTAATATTTTGTGATACTATTTCTGGTATATCTATTCAGTGAGAACATCTCAATAGTCACATGGTCTGTAGAACGAGTTGTGATTCAGTTCAGTTGTGCATTCAGCATGACTTTTAGATTCCTGATTCTTGAATGCAGAGTTATTCAACTTCAACATTAAATAACTCCAGTTTAATATTTTATAAGTTGGGATAGAGTTAATATATTCTGTACATGAAGCTACTGCATGAAGACTTTTTTAGATATTAATATTTAAATACTGGCCATTGTATATGCCCTGCCTATGGTTGAAAGTATGTCTTCTTCATGTTGCTGTACCTTGTATCTCAAAAAGCATTGCATAGTTTTTTACTACAGGACTATTCAAATTCCTTTTACTTTTACCTTAAAGGTGGGTGAAACTAAAACACCTGAACTTATTTCAATATTTTCTTCTCTTTTCAAATTAGGTCTGAGAATACGATTATTCAATTTCTCTCTCAAGCTACTAAGCTGTTTCCTATACATAGTTCGTGTGCTCCTGGATGATCCTACACAAGGACTTGGATGGTAATGTTTGGGGGTTTTTTCTCATTTCTGCTCTCAAAGCATTATTTAACTTGCAAGAAATAAATTATTGAATACCTGTTTGGTATTCTTCCAACACAGTTCTTTCTTGTTTTTATGTCTTCCAGATATTTTGAAAGAATTATAAAGCTAGTCTTACATTGTGAATGGAAATAAGAACTAAAATAATAATATTATTTTTTCCCTTTACCACTAAAATAATCCTGGCTCTCTCCTTAGATATTGTGCATCAGATGTAATTGTGCAAACATATATTTTAGATGTATTATTACATAACAGTTCTATATAAAATTGCAAATGTCCAATTCCCAGTTTATGCAGCAATTCTTTTAGGATTTTGCTTAAATAATTTTACTTAAAGCCCCAGATCCCAGAAATGGACAGATAAATAGATGAAACTGAGCTTTCATGCAGATGATATTGATGATCATTTTCTAGCCTTCTGCTTTCTCTAAAACTCTTCAGAAGAGTGAGACCAAAACTACATTTGATACTCACAATGATTTATAGATATAATGCATGATGTTGCACCCCCAGAATTGTCAGTATGGTATTCTATGTGACTTTTTTTTTTTAATGTGTTATACAATTAATCACTAAATGTAGAAGAAATTATAGTTTATTTAATCCTGTACTTCTGTTGTGTTTGTATCCTGGAGATATTGAATCTCCTCAATTTTTAATGCTAATAAGCATCACATTTTATTAACTTACTTCCTTTCACTTGATTTGATTCTTTTGTCCTTAAATGCTGAAAAAAACAAAGCACATAAGAAAATACTAAGCTTGAGATGATAAAACCAGCAGTCTTCACACAATGTTAGGCAAGGGACAGAGTTTGATTTCTAATTTTAATATTTGAATATCAGTTAAATCTAGTAAGGGTAATACCAAAAAAAGCTAGTGCACAAGAGAAATACTCTATAAGAATGAAATCCAAAGCAAAGAGAGGTAAAGAGTATTTGCTTTATTGAGCGGTGCATGAGAGAAGGATATGTGAATAGGAAGTACAGAAGATGAATTTGGTCAAAATTTATCTTGAGAACTTGTAAGATCTGAAAAAGGGCTGTGATAAAATTTACTGTGAGAAATTGTCAGATCTGAAAAAGGGTTGTGAAAAAATTTTCCTGAAAAACAAGACCCATTAAAAACTACTTTTGACTCTACATACACCTTAGAATGTCTCTTCAATAAGAAGAAACAAGCAGTAAAGTTTTCATAAAAAGTTGTGGAGAAGAGAAAATCCATCCTTAGAAATTTAGGCATATTAGCAACTCCGGGTCTTACTATTTTCCATCTAATCATGGTTTGTGGCATGCTGCAATTCTTTTGTTATGAGATCTCTCTTGAGCCCAAATGAGTATATTGTACTGCATGGTTATATCTGGGTGTGCAGGACAGGTTAAAATATCAGATCTTGTGCCAAATACACTTTTGTATTTATGTGCAAAGATTCATATTCATATGCATCTGCAGACTGCTGACTGCCTCACACCTTTCCTGGCATGTCCTTCAGTCCAAGTGTTTAACAATTCACCAGAGAGTGTATTTATATTTTCTGCATATGTTATTCCCTTACATGGTGTTGTGGTACATCTGAGAGAGTAGTTGGTGTGTTCTGTCTCTGAATAACATTTGTCTGCCTGAGAAGATTCAGGTGAGTCCTTCTGCCTGCTCACTAAGGCCCCAGTCATAGAAGCTGTGCCAGACAAACAAATGGCACCGCATTAATGCCACAGAGATGCTGAAGGCTGGATACCAAAATTCCTGCTTGAATGCATTCTTAAAGATGTGGTGATATGAAAGAAAAAATAATTTCTAGGTACTGGATCACAGCCCCATGAAAGAAACTACTCAGCATGCTGAAAGCATGGCCACAGAAAATGTTTTCACCCGGCTGGTTTTAAAGTGACAAAACTGGGAGGAATTCTTGTCATCAGATTTATGTCCTGTTTTTCAGAAATACCTGTACAAGTTGGTGTCTTTCACTCAGGCACAGCGGGTGTACAGGGAAGATCTTAAGACATAAAGCATCCTTATTAATGGGTACAGCTTAGCACTGTCCCACCCATAGTTGGTAAAAATACAGTTGGTGCCAATCTGTGGGCTGCAGATCCCTTTATTTGCTGCTGACCTTGCTTGCCAAGGATGAGCAAGGATGTTTTTAATAATTTACAGATTATATATTCCCACATCCTTACATGACCATTTCAAAGGAAGATTTGTGCCAGCAGTTAAAGGCAAGATAATATCACATGTATATAATAGCCAATATTTTTACTTAGCTATCACCAGTTCTGTGCTTAAAATACTGCTGCATGAATCTCCAGCCCTCCTCACATCCTCAAAAGAGGTTATCAAGTGTAGTTTGCTGCAGTCTTTCCTGTTAAAAGTGTGGTGTTTGTATCACAGCCTATCCATGGGACAGGATTTCTAGGATCTCTTGATCTTCAGTATATATTGTGTACTTAGTTCAGCTTTGCAAAGTATCATTTCAGTTGTCTTGTTTTTAAATTTGATAAAAAATCTTTAAAAAATGTAACCTGGAATGCTTTATAGTCCTTTATCTACAGACAGGAACACATAGAGCAGTACTTTCTAGAAGCTGCTTTACTTTGAAAAATGTCTCTATTGGTTGCCTTGAGTTTCAAACTATTGCATGCATTTCATGGACCACTTAATGATGTAATTAATATCCCTTTCCTCCCATGTGTTTTTATGACTGTGTTCCCATATACATTTGCTAATGGAAATGGACTTTGCATGGATGGTATGGCAACTATCAGTAAGGAATTAAACCGGAGTTGTTCCAATCAAAACTACACACCTGGAACAATTGATTGGTGAGTTCCTAATTTAAAACAGCAAACCAAAAGTCCACAGAATGGTGGGAAGGGGAGGAACACAGGAAGACAAATCCATTTCCATCTGGAATAGTGGCATTTTAACATGTAGTAGGGATGTTTCCATAAATCTCTAGCCATTACTTACATTTCAGAATGTTCAAACTGCATTTAATATTTTAATTGTTTCTCTTTATTGCAAAGTGAACTGCTGGACTGAATGCTGGTGTGAGATCTGGGTTCCATCAATGCTGACACCTTGCAGAAATGAAAAAGGATGCCCTTAATTTAAAATACAGAAATTCTGAGCAGCAGTAAATGATTATCAGGAAATTATTGTGCCATTGAGAATGTCCCATTCCAGGGGTGCTGTATCAAGTGCCTATTAGCACTGATAGGATTTTTCTAAGATATGGCAGCCCCTAAGATTTGGATATCATTTATATCATTACACAGATAGCAAACTGTTCACAAAAAAAGATTGCCAGTTTCCCATAGGAACCTAATGATTTGCTCTGGATGAAAAATACAAGACTTGTCAATACTCAGTCGATAACTACTGATTTAAAGTTTTTATTACTGAGAATTTTCTTTTTCAGTAAGGCTGCTCTAATTTCCATTCACATGTACAACTTTTTTTTTTTGTTTGAAACACCAGATTATGATTAATTTCATATTTATTTTCTTACTATAATGAACAGGTCTCCCATTATTTGGGTGAATCGAAGCTTACCTTTGTGGGGATTACAGGTAATATGTAAATGACCAATTCAATTATTTCCATTTATCAGTTGCAGATGATATTTATTTACAGAATTGTAGCAGTGTTAAAGGATACTTGGAAATGTTGATAGCAGCAAGGAAATCTCCTTGAACACCAAGTACAGCAAAAGCATAAAGATCAGCTGATCTGAACTGATTCTCTCTGTGAAATGTGTTTTTTTACTAAGAAAAAACTCTCTATTGAAGCTTCCAGAATGGTTATACCTTTATATTCTCTCACCATGATTGGTGCAATGTCAGTGCAATAATTGTACCTCTGTGTAATACACAATTTTCCAAGGGAAGAAGCCCTTGATGAAAATACCTTTAGAATATGCACAGTTTGAATAATTTTTGACCTCGATTGACATTATTAAATTTAAGTAAAAAATACTGAGATATTTATTTGCTTATGGATACAGTCCTTTTCTAATACATTTATTTGATAAGGTAGGAATTTATTTGAAAATAAAGCATGAGTTTATTGAAGACAGTAGTAATTACTTGGAGAAACGGATCTATTTCGATTGCCTATTTTAATAATTTTGCATATTTTAATAATTTCCCAATTCATAGGATCTTTTTTAATTCTAGATTGTGCACTCTTTGGAGTTTTCAGTAGTAGGGAGCACTGACTTAAAGTTAGAAATCCTGAGGCTTGGCTTCAGGCTCCAGCCTGGTAGAATCCATCTTGATGGAATATTCCCACAATACACCATTAAAATACAAATACTTTCTATGCAAGGGATTTAAGTAAGTTTTATAGTTATTTAATGTCTATAAAGATTTAAGTATTTTGTTTTACTATTTTGATGTCTGACTCTTTAAATATTTTTAAAGTATTTAATACATACACTAACTACATTTAGTCTATTTAAGGCTGGGAAATTGAGCTCAGCTGCATTGAAATCTGAAAATCAATAATTATTCATCATTTTTTCCTGCTTTCAACTTTCTGAATTATACACAGTAAGAAAAATGTTTGCTTTTCTGCATATTCATAACATCTTCACAAGAAAATAAAGAGCAGACTGGCTTTCCTTATTTACAGCTTCCTTTCTTTTCTCTCTCTGTAGTGTGGAAAGATTTTGGTGCTGTTTAGGAATAAATGAAACTCAGAAAAATAACAATATCTATGCTTCAAGCAAAATATGCTTAGCTGAGAGGGTTTCAGAGGATTCATGGAAAAGCTGTTTTATATAATCTTTTATTTTCATTGTAATGTTAATATCTATTCTCTAGAAGCTGGTATTAATACACACATTTTTTTCACTTCACTTAAGGTGTCTGTGGCTGTAATAAGTCTCTTTGAAACTCTGTTGCTAAGTTATCTAAGCTACAAGGTAAGTACTCTTTGGTAGTTTGAGGCAGAATTCATTACAAAAAATACCTGAGTTAAACGTTTCAATATAAAGTTTATGCATCTGTGCCCACACTGGTGTACAAACAGGGAGCTGAGAAAAACACACCTTTAGAGGATGGCATATCGTCACACAGGCAGCCCTGTTTCCCAAATTTATGAGCAAACTCTCCATATCTGAAGAGTGGAAGTCAGCAATTAAATGCACATTACTTTCCATTGTCCACTGGCACACTGTGATTTGAAAACACATTCTCAAAAGTGACCTTGATTTTTTGATACTGATTTTTCAGTTGCACAGTTTTATCTGTCTGTCCATATTGTATTGGACACAATTGTCATCGAAGTTGAAGCTGTAGCTACTCAACACATATAATTCAAGTTTTAGACCTCTAAAACTGTGCACCAAAAAACTAGGCCAAGACAGTAGTTAAAAAAAAAAAAAGGATATCTACGTACTTGTGTTATCCATCTGTGTGATGCTATTGGAATATCTTTTCAAAATGTCTTGAAATCATTTGATGTGAATACAATGAATTTTTGTATTTGCATTCTCTTTTAAAAGTTACATTTTTCTAATATAATTATTCATTTTTCTTCATTACATTTTGTTCTGCTCTATCTCTGTGTTTTTAGTATCTTGAGGAGAAAAATACTCAAATAATTGAAAATCATTTATCGAGGAAAATACAAAAAGATTTGGTTTCTAAAGCTGAAAATATCTTGGAGGATAATCTTTTTTTTTGTATTATATTTTATATTGCTGACATTCAGTAGCTATCAGAGCCACCACTGAATTTAGAGACTTTTATTTCAGTGCTTATCGAGTGATTATAGCATAAATGTTTTCCTTATTGCCCAATAATGCCAAGAGGCTTGCAGTTGTCTGCTGTCTAGAAATTCTTCTTCTTAATCCTTGGAGCATATATTATTTAAGGGCTGGGGGTTACAAGTGCAAATCAGTTATAGGCAGAAATAGTCCAAAATTTATATCCTTGTGGCAAAACAGTAAAGGGCAATCACAGTTTGTGCTGTTCCTGAGTTTATTGGGCAGCATTTGACCCTCATCCATTCTGCTTGTGATTTGCATCAGTTTTAGTGGGTACAAAAGATGAATTCTTGGCAAATCAGCTTCCGTGAGGAGTTACTCATTAGTGTGCGATGGATGGAAAGCTCCACTACCCTGATTTGCTGCGTACACCTGCCACAGAAGTTGAAACAATTTCGTGATTCCACTCCCCTAAGGGAAAGAACTGAAGGGCTAATCTAAGGAACAAGAAGAGTACTGAAATGTGGCTTGGGAATCCACTTGATGCAAACACATCCTTCCCTCTGGTCCTTTTTCCCTAGTTTTACACCAGTCTCTTGAAGCTAAAACTGGTGTTATTTCACCTACTGTAAGGCTTTTCTGCACAGCCAAGGTGACCAAAGGTGCCTTGGTTCCTGTAAATCTGTGTCAGATTACTTATTTTACAGAAACATTTTCAAAACTTTCACAATTTAGGTAACTAATTTTTACAAGTAAGACAATTAGCGAGGAAGAAAACAGGAAAAAGATCATTATGTTTGCATTGGAGTGCACATTACTAGGATTTCACAAATAACCTGTAAAATGAATAAAGCAGTCATTTGAAAGAATACTCCAAGAGATTGACCTTTCTGATACCTGCTTGATGACATATGAGAAATGATTCAACATGCAGAATAGTGAGGGCATAGTAGCACATCGTGCTACTATGATACAGTGAATTTGCAATTTTAAAGCTTTTAAATGAAGGGGAATGCAAAGGATATAGCACTGTGCTGTGATGCTGATCACTTGGATCCAGGCATGGAAGGTTTACAATCTGCATTCTCACAGCCTAAAGTATTACATGAGGGTTTGTCCTTGGCCAGAATTCTGAAAGAAGTCTATGTCAGAAATCTCCGTTGTCAGAACGTGTCCCAGACATCTGGCAATCCTGCATATCCCTGGTGCACAGGCACTCTCACTGCTTTGAACAGCACCATCCATTCTCACTGCAAAAGGCAGTTTTGCAGAACTCATGATGCATTTCCATGTGGAAGCCAGAATCCTACAGCTGCACACATCCCTAATTACCTGGAGCCCATCCATACAGGCATTTTGCCTGCACAAGTAAATTATGTGACATTTCTTCTCTGTAATGCAGAGGAGAAAACTCCTAACGTTAAAAATAAAATCACAAAATGGTTCCATTTGAAAAATCAGATTTGATTTTGATTTTATTCCTCATACAAAACCCCCTCAGTTTACAGCCTCATAACCTCATTTGTGTGTCTGACTCCCACCAATTGCAATTACACGGAAGACAATAATCCCTGCCCCTTAGGTATAGTGGCTTCCAGATGTGAAGAGTTAAAAATGGAAAAAGAATTTTATGTGCTGTGGAATTTGTACTTAATTTTCAGTGGCTGTGTCAGGTGGTTATTTTTTCAGGGAAGATGAATATGTCATTGGCACTGAAAATACAATGCTCTAGTGCAAACTCTTGTAATACTGCCATGATATGTGCCACACTGTTATTGCATTACCTATGATGCAGTCCTGATACACAGCATTACTAAAGCTGTAAGTCACTGAAGTTCAACTATCTTCCCTTTTTAATATATGGATTTTCATCTCAACATTTAATCATTCACAGCCACTGCACAGATTTGGAAAAAAAGTAGAATTATCCCCATCCTGTAGCTAGCAGTAAGCAAATTTAAAGATCAATAGCACTTCATTGAAATATGTGGGAAGACCTCTCATTTCATGTAAGCAAGACCAAGTTCCAAAAAGCCCTGAAGTGTTCTGAAGTGTTGGTGGCAGAAATAGATATTGTAATATTAAACATAAAAATAGATATTGTAATATTAAACATAACTAATAACATAACTAATAAACATAAACTAATTCAAATATTAAACACTCCATGTCTTCCTTACTTCCTTCTCCAAAACAGCTGGGAAAGAAAAAATGCAAAGTAAAGATAAAATATAAATGCAAAGGGTGGAAGGAAGGTAATTTAAAAGTATATATCTTTTACTTGGGAAGTACATTATGATAAAGTGCAGGAAGAAGGATCCAGAGTGATCTATATTCTATATTCACATTTGTCATATGTATTTAAATCTGAGATGAATGATCTTCCTGAATTTCAGGTATGGGAGAGACTCCCTATGTTCCATTGGGATATCACATGTATTTCTCATCAGAATTATATGTAAGCTGACTGTGACATTGTGGGGTTTTTTTCCTTTTCTTTGAAGGGAAATATCTGGGAACAAATTCTGAGAATACCCTTTCTCCTGGAAATAATTAATGCTGTCCCTTTCATCATCACGGTAAACATATTTGAATTAATACATTTGCACATTGCACTTTTATAGCTGCACAAATACTCTTATTTTTTTAAAGTAAATTTTATTCTTATATGGATCATGAGTTTGTGCCTATGGGAACAGAGATTTGTCAAAAACAAGAAGATAGTTTGCTACTGGAGTAAAGTAATATAGATAACTTTCTACTTCCTCTTCCATGGGCACAAACAAAACCAAAACCCATACAGCACAATCAAGAAAATAAACCAGCTGGTTATAAAAATGTAAGAATCACTCATGTCTGCAGTGAAAACTGACTGTGTTCCTATTTTATCTAATTATCTTGCATGTGGTTAATCACAAAGGAAGACAAAAATATTATTTAAAGCCAAATCTCATGCTAGAAACACATTAATAGTAAGTATTTTTCCCAAGTGTTTCATTGCTGCTCGAATAGAAAAGCTCTATTCCTCATCAGAAAAGCTTCTAATGAATTTGTTAATTTTTCTTTCAGATTTTCTGGCCAGTCCTAAGAAACCTGTTTATTCCTGTATTTTTAAATTGCTGGCTGGCAAAGCATGCTTTAGAAAATATGATTGTAAGTATGCAAGGGAAATAAATAGTCTGGAGTTGTATTTTTTTAGTATATTGTCTTTAGTGGGATTTTGGCAGTACAGTCCAACCCTAATAGGAAGCTAACCAGATCGGTATTTAGATTATACAAATGGTCAAGCATTACTAAACTGCTTTCTGCATCAAAATTAGCAAAAAGTAAGACTTGAAATCTCAATTAGTAGAAATTGTTACCGTGCCAATAAAGGAAATGGCAGTGGATGGTTCTTTTGCTACTCTGCCATTCATACACAATTGCAGGGAACTCAACTGTTAGGCCTTAATTGGGCCTTGCAGCCTGTAATTTGTAAGCTAGACATGAGCAGACCTCAAGGCAGCTTGCAATAGGATCAGAATTGTGCTGGGATGAACAAAGAACTACTTAAATAATCACAGAATCACAGCTGGCTCTTCTGCACCCTTCTGTATTATCAGCAAACTCTAAGTGCATTTGAGCGACTGCATTTCTATCAGGGCACTGTATAATTCCTCTCCAGAATCAGATCCTGGCTTATTGGTTTAAACCCCAAAATAACACCTATTTCCCATTAATACAGAATGATCTTCACCGAGCCATCCAACGCACACAGTCTGCAATGTTTAACCAAGTCCTCATTTTAATATCTACCTTATTATGTCTCATCTTCACTTGGTAAGTGGCCAAATCTCCTCTATTTTTATTATATATATTGACTTTTCTTTCTCTCCCACGTGGTGATAAAACAGGCCTGGTAGAAACCATGCACTGAAATAAGAAGGGTAAAACACTTCAGTGAAAGTGTTAACTATCACCTCTACTACTGGGGTCTGGATGCACTGGGTTTGGGAACAGAATGTGCATGCATGGGAAAGAGAATCCTTCTCACCCTAAGGAAGGAAATATAGCTGATGCAAACCCACAGAATAAAGTAGGGGAAAATTTATCTATGTACCAAGAGTGCAATCTCAGCAGAGAAGTCCCTCAGATGTGAAGAATACCAACAGAAGTATATTGACCCACGCCAAGGTCACCTCCCTCTGACTGCTGGGACAGAGAATGTGCAATACCTCAGCCCTAAGTCTTTGACCAAGTCAGATTCCCCTAAGGATTACAGGAGATAGATGTTAATAATCCAGATTACAGCCAATGTAGAATTTATTAATCTAGAATACTGGTAGTACTGGATGGTAGTTTCAAACAACCAAAATGTGTTACTCTGAAGAACGCTTTGCTGCGAGACCCGAAAAACTTAAATTTACATCCGCAGGAAACACCACTTGATTGCCCCATGTTTATATTGTACCAGAGGGATATGGTGTTAGCCAGGGCTGGAGGCAGATAAAGGAGAATACCTGGTCAGTCTGGCTATACAGGAGCTCTGTAGCTTACTTAACATACAGAATTTTCTCATCAGTAGTGCCTGAGAGTTGAGAATCATACTCAGGGGGAATACAGGATGGTGTACGGTGTGATACAGGCTGGTGTACAAGAGGACAGTAAAGAGAGAAGATGATTCTGTGTGGACAGGCTAAATCAGCTGTATTTGTTTTGCCAGACAAGATGCCTTTAGGTCAGCACATTGATAAAGTTTGGTGTGTCATTTTGGAGACAGTGATTAGATTTTCTCTTACTTTATTTCTCTAGCTTGCTTTTCTGATGGTCACTGTTATGTGCTGCGTAACCCTTTTGGTAATAAGTGTAACACAGCACATGGCTTTTTAGAAGAGGAGTTTGCTCTAGCCAGTGGCTAAATAAAGGGTCCAATTTTACCCTTTGTCTTAGGGCCACACACCTGCATAATGAAAAATGCTGCCTGTTCTAGACAGTAATGAATTTTTGTGATATTTAATCTGCTATTGAACATTATGTAATTTTGTATGAATAAGGACTTGGACATTTTTAATTTTGCTTTTTAGTTTTTTACAATACAAGTTGCTATTGAGTAAATATTCCTTCACCTGTTTTTGCTTACCTACTTCAATGTTTTACTGAAATGCTGCACATATTATATATCCTGCTCACCAGCAGGCATTGTGATAACTGACAATAAAACATGCAGGAAGTGGCAAGCTCACCTGTAATTATGTCTGGGCTCAACAGCTGCAGGTACTACTTCATAATAGTTCATTATTTACTGAAATAGGAGTGACCCTGCTAGACTCGAAAATAAGCTAAGTAAGATGAAGACACCCAGAAATGCAGTAACTAAGGAAATGAAGCCCTTTTGGAATGACTGAGGATTGTAGTTCAAACATCTGCAGCTTCTCTGAGACTGGAGTTGTGTTCAAGCGATTGTTACTCTTGTTTATGTGAACACACATAATGGCATTTTTACACATTCTTTCTTTACACTACTGATTATATATTTAAAACACCCCAAAACAGTCTTTATAAACAGTCCAAATCAATTAACTTAGTGTCTTTGATTATGTTACATCTATGGTGAATTTGAGAGAGCGTTTAGTTTTAAGAGACATCATTTAGAGCTTATATGAGTTTCTTCCTGCTGCAAGAGGACCGAAGTCCATTGCTGGAATCTGTCCACTTAAGGATGTCTTTCACCAGACTGATCTTTCATGTTTTCTGCAAAGGCAAGCAGTACTCAGGTCTATTACCCCAAACACATTTGGGAGCCAGCACTTGATTTATCCATACCTTAATGGAGCTCAACACACAGAACTTTTCAGCCATCACCAGTCTGTTTTCATGAGCATGTTTTGGTTCCATTTAGAAATACTGCCCTGGTCCATGTAGTACCGTGGCTTCAGTAAAGCAAAATTGCTAAGCCTGGTTTAGTAGCTTGAGTACAGTGCCTCCAGTTGCAGAGCACTTTCCCCTTAGAGGATGGGGGTCATGGCCATGGTGTGCTTCTGGCACCACTGATACCTGCCCTCATTGAGCCTCCCTGCTGACACTCAGGCACTGTGTGGATTAAATTGAAACCCCACAGCCGCTCCTGGCTGCCAGGCTTGTGCCATCTGCTGCAAGAGCAACATCAGCACTTGTGAAGCCAATACAGCTTTAAAACACAGGGTTTTCTGTTCAAAGCCATCTTTTTTTGTCGGACACAGAGATGGAATGGAGCTTTTTATGGGAATGACATGATTTTATAAAGAGTCCAAGATGGTATGAAGCCGAGAAAGATTCCTCACTGACTTTGTTCCTGTCTGCATATAATAAGTATTTTCAAAATGACTTTACCATAACTGGCAGGAAAACCACAGATAATTAATTAAATTTCACCTCGTGCATCATCCTTAAAGCCATCACATACATCTCCACATCAGAATCTTGTAAGTGGTGGTTACACAGATAGGCACATTCCAGCTTATGCCTTGTAACTCAGGTGGAAGCTTTCCAATGAAATTTATAAAAATTAATTATCTAAGGTTACAACTGAGTGGCTAATCTCACAGTTTTTAGATACCATTATTCAGGCTGTCCTTTGCACTCAGAATATAGTAGAAAAAGGCTCCTTCTGTGTTTTTGTATACAGTTGACAATTTTCAATGTTATTACAGAACAAACAGTAATCACAACAAAATTTATGCTCTACTCCACTCTTTGAGCTTTGGTGATAGTTGTTTATGGATCTGGGGGTGGAACTCGTTTGCAGGTCAGTAAATCTGTAAGACCAATTCCACATTCGTGTAGTTTATAGGTTACATACAAGGATTTCTTTTCCTCTTTTTTTCTGACTTCAAAGGCAGATTAGGCTGTCCAATGATTTTACTTTCTTTAAACATCTCAGTGGCCTTGTAACCAGAGCAATTTTACATCTACTAAAACATGTGTGCTCCAATATGACAGGCTGTTCAGCAGTTACTACTGAGAGAGTTCTAGCGAGAGTTACAGACCTAGTCATAATATGTGTTGTGTCATTAAGCTAATGGATGTTTGCACTTGTTTGTCAAATGGAATACTAATTATTTCTGTAAACTGTACAAGAAGACAAATAACAGTGAATGAGTATTTCAGGCATCTTTCAATGACACAATGAATCATCTATTAAAAGTTATTTTGAATTTTAAAACAGTGTTAGTCATGTATCACCAGTGTAGAGTGATTAGCTTGTGAGGGATGTGGCTACAAATTGAGATGGACAGTTATTTTTTTCATACTCAAACCTGCCCAAACTTTGCTTATGCTTTCATGGCAAGCTCACTGACATCAATCTAAATTTTTTTGCACTTCAGTGCTTTCAGCATCAGAAAATAAGGATGTTTCCACACAGTAACTTACAGAATACTCACAGAATGCCAGTATTGTAGCCTCAATGGCAATTACCCACTCACAGTTCTCATACAGAGGAAGCAGTAGGAGTAAGTTGCTTGAAAGGATGAAGACAAATTCAGACAATGATCTAGTCCAAACAAGGCAAATCGAGACCTTATGATTTGGAACAATATGTCAAAGAAAAAAACCCAACCAACCAAAAAAGAATTAATCACAGAAAACTTTAGAGAGAAAAAGGCATCTCAGTGCTCCAGTTCCCTTTATTATCAATAAGTAGACACAAACACCTCAGAAGGTGATCTGAAGGGAACTAAATCACCACATGGAGGTCTCGACTTCTCTACCTTTCTGTGCTGATTTTGACAGGAGCCTACAATGGCATTTATCCAAGAAAGATGCCTAGCCTTAAGCAGGATGACAAGTGTTGGTGGATTATGCAATGTAAAATAAAATGTGGATTTTTGGGTCTGCAGTTCTTTCTGTGATGTTTTGTTGTACAGCAGTCTCAGTGTTCAGGACCAGTCTCAGTTGGATTTAGAGAGGTTTTCTACATTCCAGGACAGCACAAGATAAGTCTGTGCTTCTGTCTTTTAGAATCCAATCATTCTAAAGTGGTAAAGCATATGAAGTTTCAGGAGCTAACAGAGTAAACAAGAGTTGCAGAATTTAAATCCCAGAATATTATACGACATTAATTGAAAGTTCTAAGTAACTGTAAATAATACAAAATAAATTATTCAGCTATTACAAGAATCCCACAAAGCACTGAAGTAATAGCAGTGGTACTTTTCTTTCTCTGAAACAAAGCAGATCTGTCAGGAACTCACTTGGTTCGAACACAGGATCTCTGTTTTCTGTTTTGAAGTATTCCTGTGCAGCGCTCTCCCAACATCAGCAATAGATCTAGAAGTAGGCCAGTAGCACATGCAGTACCTTCCACATCCATTGTAGCAACTCCCACCTTCCCCTTGTCCTGCTCCTCCATCACTGGAACCAGGGCAGTGTGGATGGGTGGTTTTTCTGTGTACAATGAAAATTGAGGTTGAGTTCAGAAGCGGCCTTAACACTTCCTTAAGTGATGGGACAATGAATAGGCTGTGCAGTTCCTGGGAGGTCAACAGCAAAACATTTCTTAAAACATCCCGCTGTTATTTGTGAGCAAATAATCTATAAATTCAATTAGAGTTTATGTACTGCCTTCTGGGAAAAAGCATGTACATGAACATAAGGCCAAGATTCTCGTGAGCTTTGGAAGGAGAAACACATTGAATACAGAGTTAATCTTTTTTAGGTACAGAAATTTCTAAGGTGGCTTTGCTGCAATCTGCTGTTTAAGTAACACGTGAAAACAGTGTTGCCACAAATAGTTGCTAATCTAGATCATTTAAATGAAACATATTCAGATAAAACTCTTGGAGTTTCTTTTGGAATATAAATTTATGGGATAGCCACACTTCTTTCACCTTTGCTAGCACTGGGATCTATTTGCTTACATGCCTGTGATTAGTACTTAAATGGCCAAAGCTTTTCAAAAGGCCAGCAAGTGTAATGAAAAATTACCATGAAAAAATGTAATAAAACTCACAATTATTTCTTTGATTAATGCTTTTTCATATTTTTATGCAACTATTGTATTGTGACAGCACAGAAATATTACCATATACAATTTCCTTTCTTTTTTGATAGCTCAGTATTTGTAATAATACACTTAAAAAATATTTTTGCATATTGAAGTTCAAGAGTTGAGATCTGCAAAAAGCATGTGGGTGATTAGTGCTGTTGAAGAGTGTTGCTTAAAGATTGTAGGATAAGGATGTGTGCTGGTTAGTGGCTTGTGAAAGGCAGATCAGAAATCATGTGTATTATAGGGAGAGCAGAAGTATTGAAGCTCAATCAGAACTCTTTTTGGCTACCCATCAAAGACAGTTTCTATGGAAATGTAGATAATTATACAGTGATTTTCATGCTATTTTAGTTATTAATTTGGTAGTGACATAATATTTCCTTTGTTAATCTTTTTAGATGTTTCTACATAGTTATTTCTAAAATAATTAGGTCAGCATCTTTCCCATGGCTCATGCAGGGAATTCTCTGTGCCACTGATGTAATGGAATATTTAAAACTAGACACACACACCAGTGAAATAAATAACAATTTGAATAGTCTATTTACTGTGGTCTGTGGAAAAAAGTCATAAAGGTTAGAAGGTTCAATCTAAATTATCTTCTTAGAGTGTTCATTTGTAGTCATCTTGTTTGCTTAAAATAAAAAATAATCAGACTAAATGATAGCTCAGAAAACTATCTTTACAAAGCCTTCTAAAATGGAGTGTCAACAGCATCATTTATAAGCAAATTCTCCTATTTGGAATATATATAGATATATTAAATTAAGTAAGTAAACAGTATGATTGAGAGATTTCTGTTCTTTTATATCACCCTGGAAAATGAGTCAGCTTCATGTTCTTGTGATCTTTTCAAGTTACAAACTTTGCTGATTTTCTAGCACAGGTTGCAGGTCATTTATTAATCTGAAAATCAGTAGTTCCAAACTGAATGTAGTTAAAGGTGGGCAAAGTTATATTTGTATAAATTTGAAAGACAAAATTAACTTATCCACGTTTTTTCTTGTCTGTTGTAGCATACAATATTTCAGTATTTCAGTACAATACGGTGTGTACCTCTACATTATAGGTCAGGTAAATCATCCTTTGACAATTGATGTAATTGCAGTTGCACAGTCTAGTAGTGTATTCTATAAATCCATATTTTAAATTGACACTAGGAAGAATTTTCAGCCTGTCTTGCAAGGCCTTTACTCTTGGTGGGAGTTAGACACTGAAGTACTTGCTTACCGTTCTGAAAGTTCCAGCCTCTATCCTCTGAAGCATTTTTATCTTTCTCTTCTAATAATTTTTTAATGCCATGTGAAGATACTGAAACTTCAGTAATCAGAATATGCATCTTTAAGGAAAACACAAATCATATATTCAAAACCAAACTCCTGCCCAAGAAGGAGATAAAATGTCACTCAGGTTCTTTCCCAATGTTTCCCCCAATAACTTCCATGGGATGTAAAAGTGTGTCTCAAATACCAAGTGCTTCTAATATTTACATCAATAATCTTGACAACTTTTCATTAAAGATGCATTGAGAATATTAGGGAGGCACAATATTTTGGAAAACATTATGCATTCTAAATACGCCATTGGGAGAATTTCAGCTTTTATTATCATGACATCTTGCAATACAGTAATAATATTACCAGATACCATGACAAGCAGAGCTTGTTTTGGCAGCAGAGACCAATTACCATTACAAATGGAGGGAAAAAACCAAATTAATTTGAGTCATATAACATTTGGACTGTTAGAAATACAATTCTAAGACTGCATCTCCATGGCATCCTTTCTCCAGCAATCGTATTTTGAATTTTGTGAGAGATAATAAAATCAAGCCTATTGCTAATATTAACTAATTATGGCTTGCCAACACATGTAAAGTGACACATAAAATTCCTCAAAGTTGGTCTAAATGCATTTCTGTCCTTGTTCCTTTGCAGGAACATAGCACAAAATAGAGTGACTGTGAGGAATATGTAATGTCTCAGTAAAATTAAAAAATTAAATTAGCACTGTGCTTTCTGTGTCATAAAATGGGGTTTGGAGAAAATCTAGAAGTGATTGTCCAAAGAGCAAGGATAAATAAGGAATATCAAAGAAAAATAGAATGCCATATTCCATACAAAAACCCCAAACAATTACCCCATTTCAGTAAGTGCAGTATGCATTTGAGATGTGCATGTCTTCAAAATGATCGACACTTGAAAAAGGTTCACAGGAAAAATGCAGTCAGAGAAAAGGATTTGACATAGGGAGCCAGGGAGGTGAACTCTGCAGGCATACAGATTATTAGGATGTGGGTTTTCTTATAAGCTTTCCATTGGTTTATAAACACACAGGCTTGTAAGTAGATGTCTTGTGTGAAAACGTAAATGTTATATATGCAAAAGTTGTTTGTTACCTTCAGAACAAGGGAGACGAGAATAACTTCAATGAAATAACATGCTGGAATGAAAGTTGATCTGGAGTGTAACCAGAGTCTGCAGGATGTGAAATACTGTATGATCATATTGGCAAAATAAATCTTAGGTTTTGGGAAGACTTAAATAAAAGCACGTAAGAGTCCCCTTAAAGGGGCAATTTGATGTATAAAATAAGTGTTAGAACTCTCTGTCTTCCATCTCTTTCCTTGCAGGAAGGCATTACATTTCACAGGCTTCATTTTGTCTTTGCAGTAAAATGAAAATACTGATACTCACATTCTGTCTTTGAAAATATCCTATCATTTTAGACATAGCAAATAGAATGCCAAATATAACAGTGGTGAGTAACTATGTTGAGAATGTTACTTCACCATTCAGTAGCTGGCATCAAACCATCATCACTCACAATTCCTGGCTCAAAAATGAAGTTGTCATTAGTGTGCAGACTTAAAAAAATAAATATATCTTTCATTGACTGATTTATTAAGCTGACAAACCATTTATTTTACTTTACAAAGATTTGGTGTTTGTGGTGGTTTATGCTAACACATTTAACTGTATTATCAGATGCCATCAGTTATTGTGGTTCTCCAGTGAGCAGTAACTCACAATGCTGATTTGTGGTCAGCATAACTCTTCAGTGCTTTGTTCGCTTTTGTTGTCTGTTTCACAGTCCAGCTATATTTTAAGGGTGTGAAGTTTAGCAAAGTTCCTATTTCTCAAATCAGAGAGTGAAGAGTTAAAAAAGACATTTGATATAACTTTGGCCATGCAAACAGAACTTGGCACCAGCCTCCAGGAGCTATTCACTCACACTGTGTCTGTATTAGGCATAAGTTTATGGAATGTTGAAGGGACATCTCAGGAGCTTTGGCAGAGATCAGGTTGTGATATGAGAGCATCGAAAAAGAAGGATTTTAATGCACTTACGTTTTTTAAAAGAAAAAAATCACATCTAAAATGCATTTTAAAAAAAATCTATTCTGTATACTTGGTATTCCATTAGAAATTGCTATAATGTTTAGACAGATGTTTTTCAAAGAAGTGAAGAGTAGAGGCACAGTCAGCCATAGAGTGTCACACTTGGGTGATAAATACACATTAAATAGAAGTTTCTAAATAAAGACTCTTTAGGGTAAAATCCAGATAAACTAAACTCTGATTAGTGAGTTCTGTTCTTCCACTGGCAATTAAAACCGTCTAAAAAAAGTTATAAGTAGTAAATTAGTAGAGTTCTGTTGTCTCTCAATCTCAATAAAATAGCTAACTGTATACTTATAAAGGAACTCAAATATATGCTTAAAGCTGAATATATGCTCCCATTCTTTGCACAAACATATTTTTGGAAGTTGTGCATTTCTGCCGTATATAACTGTATATTAGAGCGGAAGTGCCTGAGTCACAGCCGCAGGGAAGAAAAAATAATCAGTGTTCATTAGTGAAAAACTGAAGAACAAACCATGGGTTGACTTTGTAGACTGCAAACGTAACAACAGGCATGAAATGCAATTGTCAGTTGCTTTGGGCTCAGAACACCCCATGTAATCACACTGCAGAGCAAAGAGTGTGTTCACTAATGCTGAAGGATGAGGAGAGCATACAGGAGACAATGCTGTTTAAAGGCACATTACAGTCTCCTGTAATTGCCTGCATTGTTCAGAACAAAACTCTTTCTGGCATTCCATTTCCGTTACTTTTTTTTCGTATTTTAGGTCATTATTACTATTGGCTTTCATACTTGACAAGCCTTAGTCAACTGCTGAGAATGAGCACTAATCTTCTTTTTAGTTTAAATACAGTCCTATATTTTGCAGGTTTCTTTTCATTAGAGATGAGCAGAGAAAAACAAGTAAATGCAAATATCTTATGCAAAGAAGTTAAAAATAAAGTTACTGATGTGAGGGCACAGCTACATATGGGCATGTACTTGCATTTACTAAAATTGGATAAATCACTGAATATTTCAAGTTAGAAGGAACCCATCATCAAATCCAACTTCCTGCTCCTCACAGGATTACTTAAAACTAAATCATATGACTAAAAGCTTTGTCCAGATGGTTCTTGAACTCTGACAGGCTTGGTGCCAGGACCACTTCCTAGGGGAGCCTGTTGCACTGCCCAAACACCCCCTCAGTAAAGAAATTTACTTTTGGTTTAACTTTCCCTGTGGTGAAAAGAATGATTGTGGGTCGTCTTTCAACTGTACTCCTTCACTCGATCTCTTTTTGTTCACTTCACTAATATTCTAAAACTATGAAAGAAAAAAATTGCAAAAAATACTCAGCCAACTTTAAGGCAAATATGAAATGCTTCCTTTTGAATATTCAGAGTGAAAGTCTAATTTTAAGAGTTGTAGTGAGTGTGTAGTAAGAATAAAATCTTTGAATATTCTCCATGGGCTAAGCAACCAAGGGGAAAACATGCCAGACAAAACACAGCAGAGACTATAGAATGCGCTGTCAGTCCTGGTAGTCACAGTGATCTTCCTTCTTCTTCCCCCCTGCCTTTGTCTCTCTGGTGTTGTAATCATTAATCCCATTTTATTACCCTGGCTGCTTGAGGAAGTTCCCCTTTTCACTGACGTGTCTCCTGTTTTTTGGTCATTATGACACCACCTGTGCTCTTGCGTTAGATGATGAGTGTTAGTCATGTACACTATTTTTTTTCATAAACATGCTTGTGTTTGTTAAACAGTCAAACCTCACACTTCAAGAGATTTGTGAGGTTTTGGATTTCAATGATTTTCAGAAAGATTAATATGCATAGATCCATTTGAATTCCAGCCAAAGAAATTATTAAACTGGAAAGTTTTTCTTCAAGCAAGCTCATTGTCAAAACAGGTGTCCCAAACAAAATTCCTGTGACTTTCAGAAGACTCTTTAAGTATTCTAAAGTTCAGGATTTTTCACTTAACTAAAGCATTTCATTGAAATCACCACATTTCAATGGAAACCAGTGTTTACAGTAGTGAGGAGCAGGAGGAAAATGATGCTGATGAAATCCCAGAGCTTGCTGATCAAACCAAACAATACACAGACAGTTCAAGGTATCCAAGCCCTCTGGCTCTTAGCTAAAAGAATTGCTGGGTTTCCAAGCAGGAACTCAAACCATAAAGGAGTCTACCCTGTAATGCATGATAGAGTATACTGCTTTTATCTCCTCACAGATTACCTCCTGTAATTTTCACCCCATTACACAACCTCTATTTAACACTTCCCCCCTTTCTGGTGTTTTAGCAAAGCTAAGCATTAAGTCTGATGCTTAATTATATCTTTTTCACAGGCCAGTTGTTTCCTTGGTCACTGTCCAAAAGGTTGTCTCCAGCTAAGACAGGAGGTCAACCAGGAGGTGACTCTCAAGTAAAAACACCTTTCCAGTAGGAACACAAACAAAGCAAATTTGTTTTTGTGGCACACATTTTCATGTGTTCTCTTGGTTTTTTAATAACAAATTGTTATGAAATAATGGAGCCAAAGCATACCATAGAGTATTTAAAAAAACCCCAGGCTATATTTTAAGTCACATTGCAGTTTCTATACAGCCCCTTTGGATCTTGCACTCTGCAGTGAACATTCTGCTCGCCATGAATCTGCAGATAGTGTTCTAAATAGACAGAGACTGGATATATCAGTGCAATTCTCTTGCGTCTGCCCATGCAGCACCCATTTAAGCAGCTATGTGGACACTCCCCTTGTAAAGCAGCAGCACAGCAAATGTTCCCCTTTAGCTCACTTCCAGTTTGAACTGTCTTTCTTTGCCTTAAGACTGTCCTGGAATGTAGCAGCTACACTGAGGACAGACTGAACACACATGCAGAGGGTTTACTTTTGTTGCCCAGATCCTGCAAACCCTGCTGGCAAGCTGCAGAGCTCTCTCTGTAATTATTGGCCAGATTTTCTATTTCTAATGTTGACAGGGAGGTTACATCTCCGGTGGCCTTTGTTCTTTCCTGTACAGGTGACCTCACTGACAGAGGCACCAACACTTAAAACACCTATGCATATGAAAGAAGCTTAAATGGTGCCAGATTTGTGCACTTAACAGCCAAAATATGGAAGGGAAATTCTCATCATGAGAACAGAGACTATTGCTGAGTCAGTGTTTTCTCAGGGCAGCTTGAAATGCAAGAAATGTACACCTCAGTCCTCCTGTGATCTGACTACAGCCTTTTGTCCTAAACACTCTTTCTATATTTACATTTTTCAGAAGGGAGGACAACAGAAAGTTTCACATTACCCGAAGTCTATGGAAATTTAAGCTGGAAAGGAAAATATCACATGTGAGCTTTCCAAAGGGCTGCACCCCTCATGGCTGTGTTTAAAGGGGATGAGACAACTGGCATTTCATTTGACTCATTGGCAAGTTTTAGACCACTCCAGGCTGTATTTGTTACTGGTTTGAGATTTACAGCAGGATAAGCAGTGCAAGGAAATCCATTCTTCCTGAATATTACTTACCTGTTAATTTCTAAGAAATTTTTTTTTTGTTTATGGTGTTAGCAACCATAAAATATTGCAGCTGATGGAGTAAGGTAACTCGGCTTATCCTGAAGCAGTTGTTTCAATAGCAGCAGTGAGAGCAGCAAAAAGAAGTTGCCCTCAAAGTGCAGACAGATGAGAGGCTGTCAAGGAGATGTAAAAATGGATGTAAGTGTAAGGAAGATCCATGAATATCCATAAATATCAAATGAAAATGCAAAATCTGATAAGGAGAGAATTTTGACTTAACAATAAAATTAAATCCATTTGTCATTAAAATATGCCATGAACTTGAGTTAGGTTGAAGATTAACAAAAGGTTTCTGTCAGTAGGTAATAGAATATTCTGCATGCTGGGTTAGCTTTTCTTATGCACATTTACCAAATATTCAGATAATGAATCTTTCAATTGTTAGTTCAATTTGATTGAGGGTGTGTGGGTGGTTTGCATAACAACTGTTACACCCTAAGAGTGTTTCAAAACTATTGCAAGAAACATTAAACATGATGTTCCAAAGCATAACATATCGGGTGTATTAAATTAGAGGTTTGCATTTGAATTTTCCAGCACAACATGTATAATTTTTGAAGATTATAAATAGATTACTTAATTATTCTTCCTGAGGAAGGATAGGTATAGAATATCACCTAATTCAGTAGCACTCTGCAGGTGAGGAGTACCTGGTGGTTAAGTTCTGACTGCATGATTCTGTTTCCTGAGTACTGACTCCTTGTGTGAGTAGTCCAGAACCTCGGGCTCCAGCAGGCACTTGGGTGCCACAGTGTTGACACTTGGAAGCTTGGCTGCCAAAATTTACTTTGTTTACCGTCAAAGCTGTGGGGCAGAGTGAAAGCACACACAGATACAGGAGGTCCTTTGGGCTTAGAGGCTGAAGTGTGGCCAGACCTCTCTGTGGAAACAGGGCTGAAGGCTGCCCACAGTGAGACCCTGCTTGTGAGGTCTCAATGACCAGAGCTCTTTAATTGAAGCTCCACTTCTTATTCCACTAAAGGCAGCAGCAGGAGTAGAAAGGTTCTCACTCAGATTCAACAAATATTTATATACACTTGGTCATTTCATAATACCCTATTCTGCTTAACAAGATGTTCTGCAGTTTCTGGAAGTCACATGAGTTCCTAGGGGAAGAGTTTATTTTTATAAGTTGAGCTTTTGCAACCATTAGCTGCATATAATGTTCTGATCTTTGGGGAAGGAAAATGCTTATAAAAGACACCAGGGGTAAGTAATAAACATATCATCGAACACCATCATTTGGGATAAAGATAAAATTGGAAAACAAACAAAAATGACCTTTCCATCTGAAGAGAAAGTCTGAATTAATTTCTGACATGGTGGCACTGTTGTGTAGTGAGAGTAAATTCATCAGCCTTACCTCAACTTGTGTTCAACGTCCCACAGAACTGAAAAGTTTGATTCAAAGCCTGTTGAATTAATCCCAGTCTTTCCCTTCCCTCTTGTGATTCTGAAAAAAAAAAGGACAGTGTTGGATGAAAATGAATGCTGGTCTCTGAAAAGAACCTGTCTGGAAAAATAGAAAGATTTATGTTGAACTGTCTGATGAAGTGGCAGTAGAGTTGCAAAAATGTCTGAGGTTGTTACAACTTTTGTTCTTTAATATTAAGAAGCCACAATGTCCAGCAGTATCTGTTTTGTGCAGTCAGTGAATACCTTGCAGCTGATCTACTGCATTTGTTAGATCAGCTGTTGCCACTAAGAACAGCAAGTGTATTCCTCTACTGGTTTACTTTAAAGGCAGCATAACAACCTTCATCTTTCCAGTCAGCAGTACTTCCTCATTTTTTTCACTGTCTTGTGTACAATTGATAATTTCTATGTCCTGGAGTTCAGTTATTCCTTCAGCTTTAAAGCCTTTTATGTGGAATGAAAGGTGAAAATAGAATCTTCTCATTGTAAAGCTTAAATTTGATATATTTTACATGATATATTGTACCAGATTCTGTCATTTTAACTTTATTAAAATTGTACATCTACTTGGGTTTTTTTTTCCTATTTTAATACTGTTTATGGAAAATTGCTTTTAGAAAATAAATTAGAAAAAAACCCCACTGGTTTTAAAAAAGACCTGAGAAAAGGCACAAGACTTGGAAAAAATTAAAGCATTTGGTTTTTAGCAAGTTAAAACATCATCTTCGGGGTTTTTGGATGGGATTGACATTTTATTATTGGTCAGAGCATTTTGTGATGGTTGCTTTACTCTTTTACTTGCTGCAGCTTCTGCTCAACCCTTGTTCTTTTTGTTTGCCTCTTCATTATTTACACAAGAGTCAGGATTTCTGTCAGAAAGCATCAGGTTTTTAGGTCACAGGTAGGGCGATCAGCAGCACCTTCACATTCTGCATGTATTGTTATTCAGAAATGAGCAGACTATTTCCCTATGCATCTGATAGAGAGAATGAAAAAAAATGCTACTTTAATGTCACTCCAGTTATATTAGTATTCAACCCAGAGTTTGTAAAGTGAAAATTGCATGTATAATGATTGTGTGAATACTAATTCTCCACACTGAGAATTGCTTTTCCAATAATGTCTAATTTTAAAACGTGGGACAAAACTGCATCTGGCTCTGCATGATGCTCTAGAGAAGACTGAACACCCCACAGAGACAATTTCGAGTATGAAAAACTGTTTTCCTCTGTGCAAAGCAGGGCATTCTCCAGATACAGCATTAGTCCCAGCACCACTTTCATTTCAACGACTTAAGACTGGCACCAGCTTAATATTAACATCTTCGGCAAGTACTGAGCACCTTCTGCCAATTTAAAGCAAAACCTCTATAAATTTATCAGAATTTTTTGAGATGTTACATCTCCCAGAGTGAGACTGAAGAATTAACTGTTCTATAGACACATTTTATTTTGGCGGAGAGATTGATGTTTCCTTAAGCAGTTACAGTTGCTATAGTGGTAAAATACGTCTCAAATGCTTGTCTGTATTTCCTGGAAAGTCAACATGGTCCTTTTCTTCAGTATTTCACTGTATTTGTACTTTACTCATGAGTATTTGCTACAGTTGGTGGTCTATCAATAATTTCGTTGACTGAGAGTTCATTCCAATTTTTCTCATAAAGAAAAAAGAAATCTGCAATAGTAGCCTCAGAAAATGTTAAAATAACATGAACGGCAATTGACAGTGTAGGACAATCAAATAATGAGAATTTAATTTCCAATTTGTTCCAGCATCACCATTCTCTGGTAGGATAGGAGGAAATTGTAAAGAGCTTTGGGTGTGAGAAACTACTGGGGGCACTTGATTGAGTAGAATTGCTGCACTTGTGAGTTAGTTGAGGTGTGACTTCTGTGGTACAGAAGCACTGAGCCTTTGCCACAGAATGACACCAAATCTGATAGAATTAATCCATGTTGGTTTCAACACAGGTATCAGCTGGTCCCTGCAGCCAGCTGCTTTAAACATGGTAATTACACAAGGTGGAGCTCAAAGTTACAAGTCCAGAGAAAAACAGTGCTGGTGGTTGCTGTCTAATCCTCAGCACACAGAAGCAGCTCTGGCTTTTGGCTCAGCCTCTGGTGCATTATTTTAGACCTCAAGAGGTTGTATGTGTAAACAATAATTTTCTCTAGAAATGAAAATGTAGAAATCAGATTGATTTGTCAACGCTGACAAATGAAAATATAAACTGATATCAGAAGGACTCTAAACAATGGGTTATAAATAAGGATAGTTAATGTAAAATATTTGCAAAATACTATCCAAATGGTTCTTGTTACATCCATTTCTGTGACATGCTTCTAAAATCTGACAGGATTATTTTACTCTGGAGTATTTATTTCAGTCGTGCATGTAGAGACAGCTTATTTACAAACAGGAGTTAGTTTTGGCACATAAGATACTCAAGCAAACAAAGATTCCTGGAACTAGAAAGAAAGCTTCCAGTAAAACAGAGATTGAACTCTCAAAAGTTCAAATAGTACCCAAACTAAACATTACCAATCTTCAGAGATTACATGTTACTGTCTTTACTTTTTGTTTTTCAAGTGCAGAGGTAGCAGAATGTTTGGAATCATTCTTCTGTCCTCTGGAAGTTTGTAATACATTTTCTGATACTACTTTTGCTTCAGCAGACACTTAGTTTGGCTTTCTGTGGGTTTTTTTAGAAATACTAACTCCCTCTGCATTGAGGCAATTTTGTTTTGTTATAAGTGCCTTCCTTAGATGCACTATGAAAAGACAGCCTTCCTGAATTCACAGGAATCCTGAAATTGGCATAGAAGGTGCTGAATTGGCCTTATGTTTAACTAGGGACTCTCTGATTATTACAGTGGTTTATTTTCTCCACAAAAAGAAGTAGGTGTGAGCATTGCCTTTACTGTACATTCCTTTCCTGCTTGAAATAATTTTGTTTGTCCAAGGATGACTAAATAAATTACTTATATTCAGGAGATGAAAGAAGAAGGAGAAGCAAACAGGAACAAGGAGATAAAAATATCACCAAAAATATCAAAACAGGCAAAATAGGAAGCCCAAATTACTGCACATTTCATTATGTCAGGAAACATAAGAAAGCAGACAAGAACATGAGTATTTTTACATGCAGAATTTATGCTATAACTAATGATTAACACTTCATTTATGGAAAAAAAAAAGCTGATACTACTATTCATCTAAGGAATTGGGATGTATTAAAAGATGTCAATGAGTTTTGGGGAATGGAATAAATAATCCATGTGGACTTGGCTTGTTGGACACCCGCTGGTGTTCCACTGCACTCTCTGCAGTGTAATCAGTAATTCCCAGACAGATGGGAACGTGCTATCAATGCTGAGTAACATTTCTCTAAAGGCATTGTTGGTGAGCTGAAAGTGTAATATTCTTGGGAGAGTGGTCACAGAGGTAATATTTCATTTGTTAATCAGACTCCCATAAAGCTGTCTCTTTGAAAGTCAGGGTTTTCTGCAGTTTGGTGCTCTCTGGCTCCAGTAAAGACAAACAGCAGAGCACCAAAACACCCAGACTTGGTAACCTGATTTTGGATTTATCATTCCCTTGTATGCAGGGTGAGGGCTTCAAGTACAGTTTGGTAGAACTGCAGATGAGGTGCAAATAATTTCAAGGAAAGAAATGAATTTGATCAACAAGTTGTTAGAAGAGCTGAATTTCTTCTTCAGCCAAGAAGCAGCTCCCTTGTCTTAATGATTTTAATATTGTTGACTGAATGTGGGAAGCTCTGGCTCATGCCCACTAAGTTCAGTGAGTTCTCGACTCCACAATATTTTGGATCAGGCCCATTATTTTGATGGCTTCAGGGAATAGGAATACCTAGGACTGTATGGGGGTAGAGATGATAAAATGAAATCTTGATCTCACTAAATTCAGTGGGAATTCTACTGTTCACTTAGAAAAGGCTGAAAAGGTCCATGGTATATTTACCTTATTTCAATTCAGCTAAAGTATGATTGGGTGGGCTGGCTATGGAATTTATAACAACAGCAACAACAACAACAATAATAATAATTATTATTATTATTCAATACCTGAGTTTTCCTATCACCAAGCTATTAAAAAATGTCAAGGTTTTACAAAAAGAGAAAAAAATAAAGAAATAATTCTAATTCGTTGAAAATTAGAAAAAAACCAGCCTGAGGGTACCAAATTTTTATATTTTAATCCATCCTTTCAGATACAAGGAGTAACACTGAGCCTTTTGCATTTACAAACACCAAGCAATTTCACAGGCAGGAGCAGCAGAAAAAATACATTTCTACCAATGACAGGCTCATGCATTATGGTTCAGTACAACCTCATCTGCAGATATTTAATCTGCTGAGTGCAGTGGTGTAATAGTCCTGTTATAGGGGAACCATATCACTGGCTCAGTGTAATTGTTGCTTTCCTGGCCCTTATGAGCTTAATTCCTGAAGTCAGGGTTATGCATTTCTGGGATATATCCACAAAAGGCAACTAGAGAGAAGGAAATGCACACAGGTGATCAGGAGTAATAAAAATAAAGAATTAAAAATCCGTCTCCATTCTTCTTTTAAAACTGCATGTAACTTATGTGAATATTGATATTAAATTAGCTTCTTTTTCCATGCTTCAATGCCTTTACAATATACTTCATTATTTCATATTAAAACCAGAAAAGGCTTTAGCTGAGAAACTTCCTTGTCTGAGACCAAAAGAAAGCTTCATTAGCATAATTCCTTACAGTCCTTCTGTTAGTATTTTCAGGGACAAAAATATAATTATCCTTTTAGTAAAAAAAAAAAAAAAACCAACAGAAAAACTGTGAACATAGTGAAATAATGGAAGATCTAGATTACAACTCCAGTGAAAAATGTGGGATGAACTGGATAGGAATATAAATATCAGTTCTGGCTGAAACATGAAACTTAGGCAAACAACAGGGAAAAAACCCCACCCTTTTTAGAACATTTTGAGATGTGTGAAAACTACAAATGCTAGAACTGTGAAAAGGAAACTGGGAATTTGATCCATATGTTCTGGAAATGCCACTGCCCACAGCTAAATTATATTTGGAGAACAGAACAGAGAACAGAAGAACAACTGCTAACACTGTTATAAACACAGGGTCTCCCTGGTGATGCCAAGATCTTCCCGTGGCAGATATTAATGAGGGACTCTGACCATCTGGATACCATATATGAAGAAATAATATTTAGTATGTTCTAGAATAATTTCTGAGGACTATGATATGATTTTTAAATTATTTATCTAATTCTCTGAGGAGAAATCATCCTGCTAGCTCCAAGGGGAAAAAGTGCTGTTCAGGGTGGTTCACACATTGGGGTTTTTTTTATATAGGTGAATATAATTTAAAAGCCTGAACTGATCCAAGTAATTCCACTGTATCAGAGAAGATCATATTTTAAGCTTGGGAAGCTCTTTGCCTTGGTATATATTTACAAAGTGAAATATTTTTGAAATCTGTCATGTATGAAATAGCAGGATGACCTGTGGAGAGATTCTGCTACTGCTTCTCAAAACCAAAAACGCATCACGCTGATTCCAAGGGAAATAATTACCAGTTAACTCGGGCTGCTGTTTACTTGTGCACAGGAATGTGACTGAAAGGGGGGAACTCCATTTACTCTGCTATTACAGTCCCAGCCAAGCCCCATATTTCTACTCTCTACTTTTAGTGAGCAGAATCTTCTTACCAATTGTCACCTTCCACTTCCTACCTGAAGGCTGACCCTGGATGCTTTTTCCTCTGATAACTCAGTAGCCTGCAGTTCTCACATTCAGTTTATTTCAGACAGTCAGTACCCATTTGTACCAGCAGAAACCTCCTAATATGCAACACGTGCTCTCCTAACTGGTTCACATCAGTAACTTTTGCCACAGAAAGGGACAGAGGCTAGCAAAAAGAGAGGTAGATTTAAAGAAAGCAGTATGTGCAATTTTCTTGGCCGTGGCAGCAAACCCTCCCTGAAAAAGTTGAAACACATCTATAAAAAATGTTGAATGGTGGCAGCTCTATACCATCTGTTTTGTTCTGGTTTAGAAAGGAATTGCATCAATCCATGATGTTCTATATACCACCTCTCCTTCACAACAGCCACTAAGCAAAGCCTAGCAACAGTTGTGCCTATCATATTAAAATAATCAAAAATATGTTTCTTTTATTACAAATGACATTTGAAAATTGTAACAATATAGCACTTCTGTTTTGATGCTAATTTTTACTTTTCTTTGAAAAAAATGTCTTTGCTAAGAAATTTATGAATTCTGAAAATAGTTCTCTGCACATGTAATCGTCAAGCTTGAACAGTTTTTATTTTTCATGTCTTTATTCATTCTTTTCTACGTAGTATTTGTGGAATTCAGCATCTGGAACGAGCAGGAAACAGGTTGACTCTCTTTGACTCCCTTTATTTCTGCATAGTGACATTTTCCACTGTGGGCTTTGGGGATGTTACACCCAAGATATGGCCTTCAAAGCTGCTTGTTGTCATTATGATCTGTGTTGCTCTTGTGGTGTTGCCCATACAGGTAAATGTGGATTTTTTTTCTCTTTAGAATTGTTTCTGAAACAAAGGAAAAATAACTGAAATAATTTGTTGTTGCTATTATTATTGCATAGAAAATGTCGGAAAAAAAGAACCATCTATTTCTCCTATTGTGGTTTTTTCTTCATTTTTCATGTATGTTCTCCTATACTCTAGATTTATATTAAAAACCAGAGCATTGATAACAGTTTTCAAGTGCTGATGAAAGCTTTCTTCTCCAGTCACATACCACAGAGGCCTTCCTTTATCCTGAGATATGGGTTTGTTATTAATGGAGCAATTACAAAAACCCCCACAACAGTAGCCAGCACTTTCTTTATGAGTACAGCTTTTCCTCTGCAGGCTCTCCCTGTTTCTAATCTTGGTTCTCTCCACTTCCTCTCTTACTCTTACAGCTCAGTGCTAACTTGAAAAAAATCTCATTAAATCTGCAACTCAAGCAAATTGGGTTCACAGCTGTGTGTGGAACACATGCACACGGAGCCAGCAGCACAGTTAGGAATTTTTCATGCCTGCCTAAGTTTAGGACTTCTAACAGTTTCAACAGGGAAAGAGCAATTTATGAAAATCCAAGTATTTCAAGGAGTCAGTCAGCTTTATTAAATTCATACCAAGCGTTTTCCAGCTCATTAGGTGAGGCTGGATGAGAGAAATCCCGAGGTTACGTGGGAAACCCTGCCAAGATGTTCACACGTGGTGATCACCCCGCCCTTGTGCCAGAAAAAGACGATGTGGGGAGACACTCTGCATTTTTATCAAAGCTTACAGTAGACCTGCTAGACCATGAAGCTCCAAAATTTCTCACACAGCCATAGTTTCCAGAGTCTGCTTCTTTGGCAGTGAACTAAAGCTCAGTGTGGGCAGACAACACACAAACCCTGGGAGGTTGGAAGCTCAAGCTTTCAGCATTAATTTTCTTGATGTTATTTGAACACTCTAATTAAATATTTAATGTATGTATTCACAGCCATATGCACTAAAACAATTATATTCTTGCTCAGTGAAAAATTAGTAAAATATGTATTCTGTTGAAAACTAAAATATGCTCTGTTTAAGAAATTTGGAATTTCCTAGGACATAGAAATTTCATCCTTAAGGTAGTTCTGATACATACTTCAGGCTCAAGACCTCCACATAAGCAGTAAACAACCTAGAATATACTGGCATTTCCCATAAATTAACTTATTATTAGCTACTTTATTTTATAGCTTTGTAGTGATAATGGGGCTTCATATAGTTTTCCATAGACAGTGGAGTGGGAGGCATTCTCTCCTGAGCTTTTGCCCTGCTGTGATATGAAATCAGTTATTATGCACGATCCATCCTCTCCATCAGTGCAATGTGGATAGGAAAAAGCAGCTGTCACACAGCCATACAGTTAAACTGAGCTCAGTATTAAACATGTGTTACTTACAAGAAGCTTTGAACTGGTATTTGCATGTTTTATTACAGTTTATTACAGTATTCTCTTTGGTCTGGAGGATTCAGAGTAGTAATGCTTACTGTTAACCTGCATTTATTGTTCAGCTGACAAAGGCAAACGTGCTGTATCAACAGCTGCTGGGTATCGAAGTCGTATCTAAAATTATAAGACAGATAAGAGAGTTTACAGAACATCACCTTCAGAACATTATAAAACCTCTGGGAAGAGTTACTGCCCAAACTAAGAAAAATGGTGCCTCTCTCCAAATATGTTCACAGTCTGTGTGTGAAAATTTAACCTTCCATATGAGGGAAGCAATTATGTCACATGATACTAGAAAAAGAGAGCTCAGAGGCATAAAATACTTAAAGAACTAAGGCACCAGCCTTCATTCTTTTCTAAACTCCTGTTATTTAATGTATTTCCATGGTATTTTAATGAATTTTCACTGCTGTTTGTGTCTGTTAGATTTTGGCACTGTTGCCATAGTTTGTGATCACCTTATTAGAGAACATTTTACAAAGAAAAAGATACTGTGGGCTAAGGGCAGCTTTTCATAGAGGCGTGAGGTGAACGATGCAACACTGCCAAGTCATTACAGAGCTGTAGTACTCACCTACTTGTCTCCATTTCACTGACAATTGGCATCTCTTGCAGTTTGAACAGCTGGCATATTTATGGATGGAGAGACAAAAGTCCGGAGGAAACTACAGTCGATACAGAGCTCAGACAGAAAAACACGTTGTGCTGTGTGTGAGCTCTCTGAAGATTGATTTACTCATGGATTTCTTAAATGAGTTCTATGCCCACCCCAGACTGCAGGTACTGAGAGTGGAAAAAAAAAAAATCCAAAGAAAAAAAGAAACTCAAAACACTGGGTTTTTTAAGAAAGGCTTCTGAAATGGTCTTTAATTTATAAAACTGATTTTGGGAATAGACGGCTGAATTGCGAATCTATACCTGCAATAAGAAGCTGAATACAGAGTTTGGAGGCATTTTAAATTGAGTTATTGAGGTGAATGAACTAAGTAGGTAGAATTAGTGTCTTGTTGAATTATGCCAATCTTTCTAGAAACAGGTATTTCCATGCAAATTTCTTAGATTCTACCCTAAAGCAGAAAATAAATTAAAGCTACTCAATTTATTTATTCCCCTTGTGTTGGGACTGGATCAAAAAATCCTCACAAGTCAAAGCACCCTTTGGTTTTCACATTTTGCTGTGTTTTTTGCCGGTGTTAGGAATCCCAGAATGGGTCACATTGGAAGGGCCCACCAGGGGTCATCTGGTCCAATCTCCCTGCTCATGCAGGGTCATCCTAGAGCACACTGCACAGGATTGCAAAGATTAGATCCTCCTGGAATTGTGGAAATTAAGAAATAAATATATGTACTGTAAAGGACAAAGACCTTGCAGAAAACACATATTTTGTTAGTGTACACACATTCCCTTGCTAATGCAAACTTGTCATATGGCTTATTTGGAACATCTAGAAGCTTATTTCCATGAGATGTCAATTTGGATTTTTTATCATTGCCTTTGCTACAGACTTTCTCTTTTACTAAGTTACCTGTGGTACCATGCTTCATTAACTCCTGCAAAAATCACACAAATACAATCCTCAAACAGCTGAGCAGCAATTTGCCAAATCCCAAATCCAAAATATTCCCCAAAACAATTAGCTAGTACAAGGCAAAAGCAATTGCACAAAGAAATCCAGTTCTTTATAGATACAAACACAAATTGAAACACAACATTTAGTTAACTAAGCTGAAGAATGAGTCAGGCTCTGTGATACACTGGAGACGAAGAAGAAAAGCCCTAATACTACACAGGTAACTCAAAAGGGCTTATGTACATTCCCTTCACAGCTGAAGTTGAGTTGGACTCAATGATCCTGGAGATCTTTTCCAACCCTAACGATTCTGTGCACTGGGAAACTGAAGGATACAGATGGTGCACTGCACCCAATGCCATTTTGCTTTCTGCAAAGCCTGAGTGTCCTAAGGAAGATTTCTGTGACCAGCCTGTCCTAAGCTCTCAGTCTCTCCTCTCATGTTCCATTTATCCATCCTTTTCATTTGTCCACTTATGTATTCTTCAAAACATCCTTACTTTTCCTAACAAGGACTATTCATAGCACAGGAAGCAGTTTGGATTGGCCCATTAATGGAAAGGAAAACATTTTGAGGAAATAAACTCTGTCTGTCAGTGTCTTATCAGAGACATTTTTGACATCCCAAGTCACTGTTGACTCATTCTCCAGCAACAATAAATAGTAATGTAACAAAACCCATGACTATTTCCCCTTTTTCTTCTATTCTGACAGGACTATTACGTGGTTATTTTGTGTCCTACGGAGATGGATGCTCAGGTCCGAAGGGTGTTACAAATCCCAATGTGGTCCCAAAGAGTTATCTACCTGCAAGGCTCAGCCCTAAAAGATCAAGACCTGTTGAGAGCTAAGTAGGCAAATATTGACCATTCTTTTTTACTTTTTTTTTCCTTCACTCATACTGTTTGATAAATAAGTTTAACAAGCAGCAAAAGCTGTGCTAGAAGGAAAGCCATGTGTATTTGATATAATTTTTTTTTCTTAATATCTGGAATTTTGAACCCCCTGTACAGTTTTGTTTTCTTAAGTTCAGCCTGGTACCACTAAGCAACTCTTCTGCTATACATACATGAACTCTCCAGGGCCCCCTCTTACCACAAACTCCCACCACTTCTAAGAGATGCTCTCTGCCAGTTAATAGTGAATGACATTTATCAAAACACATCAGTCAAGCACAGTTCCTCACACACACCTCCCCCCAGTGCTCAATCAGTGAGCTGTGAAGGAATTCACAGGGGAATTCATATTGAAGGATCATCTCTTTAAACTCTTCAAAGAGAAGGAAAGGTGATTCTTAGCAAATAACTGATTTAACTCATCTTCATTGCTCTATGTTGTAGATAACTAAAATTAAGCCAATACCAGTCTGACTGTTTGTGTCATTCTTTACCTGAGGGGAGTTATTTCCAAGAATCTCATCTGTGAGAAGCTTCATGAACAGTGTTATCTTCTCAGACTTCTGCTACTGAAAAAAACCAACTACTTCTACAGCTGTTTAAAATTTGACAAGACAAGAAAACTTTTTTCAGGATTACAAATTTTCTTTTGGAGAGATCCTTTTCTTCTTTCTTTTTTTTTTTTTTTGCTTTCTTGCTGATTTCAAGAAGGAATTCATGTGTGGATTTAGCTGACATTTGTTCTACACATTACAAGAATTAAAATTAGGCTGTTCCCTAAATATAATCTTGAATTTCACTTATAATAACCTGGAGGTAGTCAGCTGCGGAACTGTGCTTTTTCCTGCAGAACATGTAATTGAATGTACCTGTCATAGAATAATTTTCAACCTCTCCTGAGGGAAGAAGCATAGTGGGAATTTAATAGAACATTTGATATGAAATATAACCCAATACCCAAGATGTTTGGTGTATTTCTTTTTAATGAGAACATAATGTACTGAGGCAATAACAAGGCACATGGTAAAATTCTTCTAAGAATAAAGTAATGGTGACCAACAACAACAAAATAATCAAGGTTTCATTATCAAAATTTATCCATGTATTATATGTGAACCCAGTGTCAAAATAACATGATAAATATCACACCAAAAAGTAAAGGAATACCAAAAGTTGGCTGACTGCAACAGCAGTGAATAGCCAATTTTGAAAAAAATCTCATCCAATTTAACTGAATTTTCTTTCCTACAGCTTTGGTAAAGACTCTATCTTCCCAATACTGCTCCCATGCTCAGCTGAAATTACTCATAGAGCTCCCATGATTTCTTCCTAATCAAAGACACCATGAACTAGAAATAGTTCATTTAATGCATATATACACAGAGATATCTGTTATTTATCCTAAACACATTATTCTTGCACATCTACCTAACTTTCTGCTCTCACCACACAAGACAAGTCTCTTATCTGACCTCTCTTCTTCAATGTTACCAGTAATAACCTGTGCATGTTGCACTCTTACACACCAGGCAGACTGGTGCTATTTATACTCATGGCAGATAAATACTTTGCAAATTAAGTTTGAGGCCACTCTGCTTTTACTACTTAGGCACAGCTTTTGCTGGCACCAGGGTAAGAAATGAGAACAGAGAGACTGAACGTTGTCTGTGTTCTGTTTCTCTGTGCAAGACTCTGACTGTGAGACACGAGTCCAGTGAGTCCCTGGCTGGGGTGTGACAGGTTTGTCTCCTCTCTTGCAGGATGGACGATGCTGAAGCCTGTTTCATCCTGAGCAGCCGCTGTGAGGTGGACAGGACAGCAGCTGTAAGTTGGGGAGGGAGATGTGAGAGGATGTGCAGGTTTGACTGTCCTTACTCCCTCTCAGTTCTTTTTTATGCAACAAGGGCAGAATAGCAAAAAAGCACTCTCATAGTACCTTATAGTTACATTGATAATTGGTCATTAATCAACTTCCAAGAATGGCACTCTGTCAACATTCAAAGTACCTGAGCTAATATCAGTGTTTGCTCTAGATATCCAGTTCAGTCAGTTGTATTTATTAAATCAGAAAAGTGACAGATATCAACTGACTGGTATATTCAGAACTAATGAAGTAAAGCCTGAATTCAACTTTATAAATAAATTTGTGGCTAATACAAGTAACCAATATATGTGAGACTATTTGACCATTTTTCATATTGGCCAATTTAAAAAATGAAAAATGGCAAGATTCTTTGCCCATGCTGGTAGTTATTTGCAGTCAGGTAAGTTACCATCCACAAAGGAACACTGCCAATACAAACCTCTGTGCTGTGCATCTGTGATGAAAGAATAAAACTACATGAACTAGAACTCTTCCAGATAATGAAATTATCTACTGATCACAAATATCCAGAAAAAAAAGTCCACTGAGATTTATGAACATAACTTAAAATTTTTCACCATGAGCACTACACTAAATTATTGCAGTCTTGCCTCATTCAGTTCAATCTTGAACTCCAAAGGGGGATCAGTATAAGTCTGAATATCCCTGAAGATGCTTACAAATTGCCTCACAAGATTGAACCAATGTTTATAATTCAGTGGTTATGTTTTAAGCAATCTCGACTAAAAATACTGGTTTCATCCTACATTATAAGAAATAGCAATTATTTTTCTAAATGTTGAAAACATTTAGTAAGAAATGGGAAATGAGAGCTTTGCATTATATATGTAGCATCAGTTAATATATTCTCTATCACTTATTACTTCATCTGCCATCAAAACTCATTTGAAAGATCTTAGCTAAAGATCCTTTTCTGGACTCATCCCTTGCAGAAAGTCACTGAGTGCCCTGAGAAATAAATCTGTGCTCCTCCTGTAACACTGAAACTTACTGAGCTAAGGACTTTGAATTTGATTCATCAGCAATAGACTCCTGAAAATACAGTAGTGAAAGCTACTGAACTGGCAGCAAGTAATGCCAGAGTAGTCAAGCAAGGCAGACCTACTGCCTGGCAGTGACAGGGGGTCCAGGGTATTTAAGGGTGAGAACCAGCAAGAGTTCTTGTAAGTACCTGGAAAAATACCTGTGACTTCTAGGAGACTGAAAAATACCAAAATAGCCCAAGTGTCTTATCTAAATTAGTCATGAATTCAGAATAAATCAGCTGCAACATCTCATTTCACATAATGTACTTGGGAGTTGCACAGTGGTTACAAATGAGAAATCCCATAAAACCAGAGTGTGTGATTTACACTGCACTGGGAAAGTTTATGCAGCATTAAGGACAGCAACTCCACCAGTCAGCTGTTCATCACTGCTCATAACTGCTTCAGAATTTATGCAAAGAAAAGACAATTTTCAGCTCTGCTGAGCTGTGCTGTAGGGCAGGCAGTGGGCTCTGCGTGGAGCTCCCGGGGCTTCCATCCATCGTGGCCAGCACTTTGCAGGTTTGGCTCTGGAGCCGTGGCCAGCTGCAGCTCTTTCCTTTCTGCCCTCAGGAAACACCAAAATGGTACCTGGCACATTTCAGCTGCCACTACAGACTTTGATCAAATCTCATTTCTCTTTGCACCTGGAGCACACAAACAGGCACATCCTACCAGAGACCCACTCCTGGTACCTTCCCCCGGGACACAGTGATACTCTCAGGGGCAGTGTGATCTGAAGCTTTTAAACAAGGTGTCACCTCTCTGCCTTGTTTTCTCTTTTGCTGTCAGATTACCTTAGCACAGGGAATGCAATTAGTTATTCTGCAAGTAGAAAATCTTTAAATTTTTAAAAATTATTTTGTCTTACTGCCCCCTAGAGCCGTGAAATGAAATGTATTGAATTTCCTACACTGCTCCAGCCTCATGTTAGTACATAGGGCTGGTTTGTCACTGGGCAGAAGGAAGTTCAGCTGTCATCCCAGTATCAATCTACATAAGTACAGCTGATTTTCCACTCTGCTGTTGTTGAGAAGCTGACAAACTGCTAAAAGAGCCTTGGATCCTCTCCTGCATGTGACAGCTGTCAAAATAAAAGGAGGAGATTCCTGACCAGAACAGCTGTTGTTACTCAACTGATTTTGTGAAGTCCATGAGGGTTTTTATCCCTCCAGCTACAATCCTCATGCAGAGGATTTACTCATTTGCCATGGATACCCCTGGCTGTTCATTGCTTGCTATTTTGTTAGTTAATAATTTCTAGTGACAATACTTCTGCTGTTGCTGACAGCTTTGTTCTGAGGCTTCCTGAAAATTCAGAAATGGTCCAATTCAAGCTTGCACCTTTTTTTTTCCCCTTTCATTAATCAAATTGTGTGACTCTGCTGTACTGGTAATCTAAATTACACTGTCTGAATGGCATCACAATACAGATGAAAACATAGCAGGATATAACTAATTTATCAAGTCATGTGTGGCAAGAAAAAGATTCAATTAACAGAACTAATTTAAAATACATATTAAATGCATTTCCTTGAGTTCTGATGATTTAAATACACCCACTTTAAAACTTCCAGCTTTTCATACATGAGCTTAAATATCACCTCTGTGTTAATCACCATTTGTATCTGTGGTAATTTTTTGATCAGTGACTGCAGTTCATTGTGTGGAGATCACACAGAAGAGAATATATTTTTTCACTCACCTTCCAAAGAAACATATATTTAATAATGGGAACAGAAGCATAACTTTCTTTCAGTTACTTCTGTTTGTTGTGTGTACATCTATACCATATCTTGGGAGAAAGGTGAACATTTTTTAAGACCACTGCAATACAGCGTAGAAATTGCTACATTTTTAAACCATAATACTCTATGAAGAGACTGAAGCTAAGAAATCACTTAAGGTGCCTACCTGTGTTTTTCTTTCTCTCCCCTGGAGTGCTTCTCCAGAGTGGAATTTGGGAGAATAACTGAGCAAAAACCTTGGGAACCAAATAAGCAGCTTTTGTACCCAAACACATGGATATACCAAGTGGAAAGAGAAAAAAGAAACAATAATGCAAGGTCATTCGATTAACAGTTCATACCCACTGTGTTGATCTTATGAAGCTCTTTAGGGCATTTAAGTACCCATTTTATATATATATTACATATTTGTGAATTGCTGGTTCAAAGAAGAGCTAGAAAAGGGAAAGCAAGGCATTTGCAGTGTTAAAAGTGCCAATGTGCCAAATAATCATCAAGAGATTTTAATTTCCATGTCTTTCCCTTTTCTATACAATAATATCAAAAAATATTTCATGTTGAGTTTCGTACTTTTAGTTTTACAACTCTCACTTCTACGGATCTAGGTTTGTTGGAGTTTTTAACAAAATAGTGTAATTTGAATAATTTTATAACGAAATCTTCCTTCTTATGTTTAACAATTATTGCACATTCTGATAAAACCAGGCTTTTTAGACAAAATAATAATTTAAAAAATCCAAGAAAATATCTAACATAGAGATAACTATATTTCTAGGCATGTAACATATCTGTGTGACTGCCATCTAGCACCTTACCCAGTCATTTGCTGCTTGGAAGCTGTGGTGGCATGTCACTGCCTTAAGACAAAACAGCAAAAAGCCCAACAGCACACACACACAAAAAATCCTGAGGAGGGTAGATTGCCATATGTTATAGAAAAGTAAAGAAAAAGTGGCTGCATCCAAGGAAAACCTGCAGCAGGTTACACCCAAGCTCTTAAGTCTCCTGACTGGGCACAGCAACCCTACATCTATAAAACTGATAATAAGAAAAATGTGAAATAATGTGTTTTGCCATCCTCTTATGACTCCATTCTAGTTTTTCTAGTAGAAAAAGTACTTGCTAACATCTCAATTGATAATAAAATATTATGGTTTGAAAATGTCAATTACGCTCTGTTCCAGGCAGAGATTTTCCCTTGTGTTCATGAGTCTGAAACCTTTTCTTACTGCTGATGCTGCAAACATAATGAATCATTCTTTATATTTTATCTTAAAGTACCACCAATTTCATGACTAGGCAAGGCATTTCAATCCAGGCATGGCTTCCTAGATACAGCTCTGAAATATTTCTTTTTGGTTTTGCAATAAATAAAAACTGATGGATGATACATTGGAATTAGTCTTGCTTCACAAAATTCAAAATATGAATGCATTATCACATAGATGACTTTTATGGACAGCAGTATTCATCCTGCAGTTAACTCATTCTTGCCATGTGATAACAAGAACAAAAACTACAGTGTGAAAAATCTCTTGGAATCCTTGGTCAGTAACTGGCTAAATCCGGACATCAGTTGTGCAAATGTCTTAGTTCCACAAAAATTCAGATCTGCCTTTAATTAAACTGATATTTTTAGAATTACCCGCAATTTTAAACTCTCAGTTCCTGATGTCGTCATTTAATGCTGTTTTAATTATGACTCTCTTTGGAAGGATGTCTATGCTACCTCATTCTTGATTAATTAGACATGACTAATCACTGCCATCTTAAGTTTTCACACAATTATTCCACATCCAAATGCTACCCCTTTCCAAATGACACAATCATTAGCACTTGCAGAAAGATTGGAGAGGGTCAAAATACCTTATTAGTGGAAGATTTCTGGAAATTAATATGTAGTAGTAATTACATAACATGCACATAAGCACCCACACCAGCTGGTGCTACGTGGTCTTAAAATGAGTTTTCTTCAGTGGAGCCAGTCTGATAACAGATTCTTTTTCTAATCTGACCCAGTTATTTGTATTTCATTGTCCCCACCTCATACTCTTTCTTCCAGGATCACCAAACCATTTTAAGAGCATGGGCAGTTAAAGACTTTGCTCCAAACTGTCCCTTGTATGTTCAGATACTGAAGCCTGAGAATAAATTCCACATCAAGTTTGCAGGTAAGTGGAAGATTGCAGTCATTTGGTGTTTGACAGTTTGTTTCATGAACACACAAGTAAAGTGAGAATCCCTGGGCATATTTACTGGTTAGAAACTGATTAGGAGTGCAGTTTTGTAAAATAATACACATCCTAGCAATGGCAAAGACTTGCAAGCACTTTTAAGAATTAATAGTCTTATGCTACGTAATACAGAGAGTGGAATTATTTGATGTGTAACTACTCCTGAATTACAGATCCAGGCAGGTCTCCAGTTTACTGTACCCATGTCAAAAAGTAATTTCTCTCTACTAAAACATAGTTACTAAGGGATATATCAGAAGATCTATTCAGATTTAATCTAACAAACAATTGAAGGAAAAATCTTCTCATTGGACTGGCTTTTCCAAGTGGTATGGAAAACATTATTTTAATTACTTGCAAATATTTTGGAAAGAGACATATCATTTAATTCTACATCCAGTAAAATGCATGCCTTAGAAACCACGACATAGAATGCAAAATGATGTTAAGAAAACTGAATAAAATCCACTCCTGTAAGAAGAGATCACCATCTTTTATTTGACAAACTATTTCTCTGCATTATATATTTCTCTGTCTTTCTGTCTATATGCAAACAGTCACACATGTAAGTACATAGGCATACATATGCTTATGAGCAAAAATACACAAATACTTTTGGAGAAATATCGCTGAAGTAGAAGAGAAGCTTTTCTTTTCAGCTGCAATTCTGAAAATTCAATTTTCTTGAATGATATTCCAAGGAAGACTGCTGATTCATGCAAAAATAAAAACAACTCTATGGAAAAATATTAGTCTCCTTCATCATCCCAGAATGTGATGGAAAAGTAAATTCCAGTGCAGAACGGCTCCAGAGCAACAGTTAAAGCTGTAATTTTAAAAGCTCCTGAATTTACCACTGGGTTAGAAAGAAGGAAAAAAAGCCATCAGTAGCAGTTCTGAAGTTATAAAAGTGTAATCTCAAACTATGAGATGGCACAGCAGGGAATAAGGCTCATGCTGTGACGAGAATGATGGTGCTTTTTCATCTCTCCCTTAAAACCATCCAGCACAAACATAATCCCTGCTCCCTAACCATGGCCACTTTTCTTATCAGTAACTGTGTTAATTTGTTGTTCCGAATTGTGCTTTTAAGAGAGTTTCATTATTCCTAATGGCTTGTCTCTGTAGGAGCTTATATATAACTAGACTTGTAAAACAGAGGCAATTTTTCATGTCTGAGTGTTAGGGAATTTGGACCATATTTAAAAAAACCTCAAAAAAACAACAACCAAAAAACCCAGAAAACCTCTTTTGGTAATATTTCCTTCAGCTGAACTTCAGCATCACCAGTGGATGTTACCTCCTGCAAATGGTTAGGCGCTGATAGAGCCATGAGAACAATATTTGTTGGCACGCATTTTCCTAAGAGGATTCCCCTTTGGAATTAATGTCATCCAACACTTCATCATTCTGAAACATGTACCCAGTGGGGGCTGCAGACTACAGACCTGTCCAGAGTGTTTATGAGTAAAATTTGTCACAACCACCCGGAACATTTTTCTAAGTGCTTTTCCCATTATGATTCAAGGCTGCTTTATTACTGCCTTAATGCAAAAGCTTCTTCTAAATCTGATATTCCTTGAAAAAAATGACTCCTTTCTTCTGGAGGTTTCCCAAAACAATATTGTGCATTTTTATGAATCTGAAATATTCAGAAATAGAGTTGTTTTTTTTTTTTTAACATGGGTTTAGAGACTACAGCTGCCAAAAATAAAGTTTTTGAATTTAGAAGAAATACAACCAAATAGTCCTCCTAACTAAAGTTTAACTTTTAACTGCATTGAAAATGTATAAAGCACTGGAAGCCCAGTTTCACAGCACCTTATAGTAGGTCGACCAGTCCTTCTAGATTGCATGAGGCACTCCTGAAATTCAGAGGATGAATTTCAGCATGAGGAACTCCTGAAATGTTCTGGATGGTTGTGACTGCATTTTCCTATAGGACAGAAAGGCCCGGCTTTCTGCCTGGAGGTTTTCTGCCTGGAGGTTTTCTGCATCCTGGAGGTTTTCTGCCTCAGTCAGAAACAGTATATAGGAAAAGTAATTGTTATAATGTATTCCCATCCAGTAAACAAGACTTAAACATCCTTCCTCTCTTTAATGAGAGACTGAGAACTTATTTTTGTCCTCAAAGCAAGAGAATGGAGATGCCTTGGCCATGCTCATATGACCTGTCAGAAAGTCAGGTGTCCTGATTCCACCTGATGCCAGATACACATCTTTGTATCCTGTGCCTTCTGTAATTTTTTTATAGTGGATTTTTAACTACTTTGTTTAAAATATGAACCTACTTACATTGCTACAGTGGCATGTTTGTCCCAGCAAAGCCCTTCGCAAGTTTAAGGTGTGAACACTTTTAATACACAGCCACTCTTAACATGACAGTTATCAGATGGGCAACTGCCTTATCTCTTAAGCTGAAATGCTTTGATTTCTCCCTAGTAATTTCCAATATAAAAATGCCTTGACATGCCCAGTTTTTCTTTCAATAATACTGGCAGTTACATTCTTAATCTTCCCACTTTTCCTTCAAACACACAAGGCTACAAAAGGCCATGTACCCTTAGTGCAAGCTCCTGGCCTTTCATTTCAGCACAAATGGGAAATAAAGTGAAGACTGTCCACAGCAGAACAATGCATTTATGCAATTCAGAGACTACTAAATTCAATATTTTCTGAGCTGAACTTAAAACTTTTGGAACTTTAAACTTTTATAACTTTTATGTGTATGTAGATATAGATGCAGATGTAGACGTACATGTAGGTGTAGATATATATCTCACCTTTACTTTGAATATTTGGAAATTATATATAATTACAATTCCAGGAAATGGGGATACCTTTTGACATTCTCTATTTATTCAAACTGCACCCATGAATTAGCACAGATTGTTGAAGTCTGACATCAACCCTTCAGTAGTTTATTTCAAAGAAACATAGTCCAGATTTACCAAAATGGATATTGAATGCAGCTGATGATTGATTTGTCCAATTAAAGATAAAAATAGTCTAGAGGTAATGGATGGGCATTTTTCTCTATCTGATCTGGTAGTGGTCATGTTAACTTATCAAACTGACAAAAGTAAGGTTTCTCAGAATAATTGTGCCAGGTCTAGGTCATTCTTACCACATGGCTGCTGCTGCAGGCATAAATCAGTATTTCAAGTCTGTTTTATCGTCAGTAACATCACAGAAACCATAACTCACCTCACTCCATTACTACATCCATTTGAGACAGACTGACAACAAAACCCCTGTCAAAATGTATTTTCAACAGAAACAGAAACTTATGGAAATTCTAAACGTAATATTTCTTTCGTATAAACTCAATCAAAATACTTCTTTTTCTGGGAAGCTGATTTGACATATCTAATATTCACTTCAAGATAAACTGCAGTTTCCTGGGCTGCTTCGCTGTCACACTGAATGAGTAATTTGCCGATTCTGGTACCTGCTGCCAGGGGACATGACTGATGTCCCAGACCTGAGGAGTGGGAGAGCTGTCATCCAGCTTCCTCCCTACTCACTTCAGAAAGGAAGTTTCAGATCAAGTTCTGTGTGATTCTGCCTCACAATGCAGGCCCTGAGCACACACAGAAAACACAGTAACGTTATAGGAAACCTATAAACTGCCAAATAACTGGAGAAATGAGCAAGGCATTTTTGATCTGCTCTGAGTCTAATACAAGAACCTAACTGCAGAAGGTCAAAGTCTCCAACAGGTGCAGAAACAGTCCTGCAAGTCCAGCTCCGAGGCTCCTGATGTAAAAACACTTGACAACATCACGTGAATCTCTTACACAGCCATGGTGAAGAGGCTGATGTAGGACAGCAATCTCTGTTTGCTGTGTGCTATATTCTTTGGTAACATAATATTTTACATAAACATCTGCCAAAAAAGTTCACCATATGTGTTAGAGGGTAGAGTGCATCTGGAGAATTTAAGTTTCAGTTTTCATCCGTACTGTGCCATCCATGATTGATAAACTTTCATTTCTATATATTTAGGTCAGCATGTACAATTGGGTTCAAGTACAGGACCTGAAATTACAGATGATGAAGCCATTACCCTGTGTATTTTTTCTTGTATTTTCAAAATGTTTAGCTATAATATGGCAACATTCCAAACAAAAAGTAAGGGGAGGTTATTTGGCAAAATCCTATACAAATTAAAAAATAGGGACAATTCTCTTTCAGTGTCAGGAAGTTGGTATTCACTTTCATAAATCTTTGCCATCTGACTAATGGTAATGGACTGCAGATATTCCATTCAAGCAGTAGTCTATGCCTCACCCTCTCAGAATCTCTGGTTTGAAATTCAAGTAGGTTTATTAATGGCATATGGTCAGCTAAAAGAACATATTTCTATCTGAAATATTTTCTGCAGGAAATATTTAATTGCTATAGCTGAAATATATTTACAGGAGGAGAAATCTCATTTTGTTCTATATTTGACAGTGTCTTTATACAACTAAATTCATCCCTTCCCTATGACATTTAAATAGGCCCTGATCTTCAGAAAATGGGAGAATTAATATCTCCATTCAGTAGTAAATGATTCTGTTACTGAAAAGCTTCTAGATATTTCAAAATAAAAGGAACAGAGAAGGCATACAAAATGTGCCTTCACTTTTATTTTCAGTAAATGTCATGCTTATAGCTATAGTATAAATTCTGTCAGGAAAGCAGCTTAGAGAGGCAAGGTGGTTCTGAGGATTTCAGTGACACTGGTGCAACCAGAAGCAGATGTACGCAGTTCAGATCTAGGTGGGGAGGTTATTTGCCTACCTTTACTCAGCAATTTTCATGTGGCCTGTATTTTGATCATCAGCTGTACTGCTTGTAATATTCTTTCTGATCAGAAGCAAATTCTGCTCCCATTGAAAGAACCAAACGCTGAATTCAAAGGGGAAAAAAATTGACTTAGTATTAAATGCCTTCAAAATTTTAGAAAACCTCTCTGACTTCATGTTTCTACACTGACAAGAAGTTACAAGTTTTGTGCTTGTCCCTTTTTATAGCCGTTTCAACACTGTCACAGGTATATGTGAATCACATTAATGAATAATTTCTATTTCCTTTTCATGCCATCAGCAAGCACTGGAGACCATTTATCTGTAATCTGGATTTAGAACAGTAGCTATCCATGTTAGATGGCATAGATAGGGAAAATCATACACACCTGATTTCCAAGGTTCAAGCACAAGATGAACATCTTCGGCCAAATTTTGACTGATCCATCCTCACCATTTCCCTAGACAAGGAAGTGATAATTCTGTTCAATTGAAAGTATTTTTGTAAAACAATTTACATCCTTCTTTTTTTCCCCTGCAGATCACGTCGTGTGTGAAGAGGAATTCAAATACGCTATGCTAGCTCTAAATTGTATATGCCCAGCTACTTCTACGTTAATCACTCTGCTGGTTCATACATCTAGGGGACAGTAAGTATATACTGCCATAAAAAAACCCAAAACAACTTGCAAAAGTCATAGCTGATATTCTTTGGAAAACAGCTTACCCTGAATTCCCACACAACTGCAGTTTTGAAAAAGAAAATGGAATTTTCTGCACAATAAAAGCATCAAAATGTCTTACTCAGTTTTGAAGAGAACAGCCCCTCCCCCCTGTATTTAACAGTTGCATGCTGTTGTGCCACTTCCACAGTATGAAAAAATTGTATTTTCAGTTTAGTAGATTGAATTGTGGTTCTATCACAAAGTTCTACTTAAGAGCACTAGCAAGTCCTGAGAGTATCTATTTTAATATGTTCATTTGAAGATCTGTTTCAATGAACTCAAAAAATGTTTTTTTGATAACATATGGTATTTGCTCTTCTGTGTTTGTATATTAAGAGACAAACGAACAGGATTTTTAACATGACTACACTGCTGAAAGGGGTGCAGAATTATGGTGCCTCTGCAGAACAGTAGAACTCTGAATTCACTAAATAATTTCATCACATCTGGTGTATCTGTTATGCTGTATTCTTGGAATAATAAGGTATTCCTGATTAAAATGTTGTGGGCACACAGATGCATTAAAGAATAAATCCCAAAATACACCTGCAGAAGTGGCATAGCTGCATAGACACTATACAAGTCTTGTAAAAACACTAACTTTTTTTTTAAGTAACCATGAACCCAGTATATATGTATTTATAAGCAGAGTTATTTAACCTTCTATATGACATTTCTAGTATTCCCCTTTGCCCAGAGGGAGGAAAACAGAAATTCTTCCTAGAACTTTTACTACTGAGAACAGTAAATCTCAAGGTTTTAATGGCACTGTCTGCACTAGAATCTCCTAATAAGAAGACAACAAAACATTGTTTTGATACCTACTGAGCACCATGGTGAAATACATTTTTTACACATTTTTTATCTGCCTACCTTTCATTCTGTGACATGCACAGAATACAGAGCCTTTCCCAGTTATTTCATATTACATGCACATAAAAGAAGAGCAGTGTTCCTAACAGCTGTCAGAGAATTTTGCATCAGCACAAAACCAAACACACAAAAGGGAAATGTTTTCTGCTGTACTTAGGAACTTTTTAACACAGTTGTATTGATCATTTACAGATTCCCAACTATGATGCAAAGCAACTGTCACAGAATTCAAAGTGCTTAAGATTTCTTTTCCAACCAGAATTAAGGTGTAACCAGCATAATAAAAGTAACTGTTTTCTAGTCTGGTCGTTGTATACCAGGAGCAAAAAAAAAATGTTTTTGCACAAATAGTTGTAGCATTACTTTAAATTCAGAAGGATTAAAGTAATGTGTGCTTCTTTAAGAATACTCTTCTGTATTTACACAGAAAGACTGAAAATTTGAAAATGTCTAGTTATTATTTATCTACTGTAGTCGGCACTCTTCAGAGCATTTATTCTCAGACAGACTCCAAAATAAGGACATTTGTCCTTGTACTGCAGACATAAAACTGCTTTGGATTTGACTAATTTATAGTTCAGAGGGAGTTTTTTTGGCTTTTCTAGATGTTTTTTATTGTTGAACCAGAGGTAAATTAACTACTAATTGTTAAAATAGGTTAAATCACCTTTATTTATGCATATGAAAGATGAAGTCAGATGAGCAGTTGAGTTTGGCTAAGTAAAAAGATTAAGTGAAAGCAGATTATTTAAACCACAAGTTAAATTTTTAACTATATCTGTATTTTTAAACCAAATCACATACTAAATTAAATCTGCACAATATAGAAAATGATGAAAATAATGTAAATAATTTGTTGAATAGATTTCCAATGTTAATAATGAACTGCTTTCCTTTACATTAGTTCCTGCTTAATTATCCTTATCGTGTTTGCTATTGACACACCTGCATTAAACCTTATGTGGGACTCAAGTTTTAAATACCTCTTCAGGAGGTGTAAATAATGCTGTTGTCTTCTCAGCTGTTTATGGAATTCAAAACTTTAGTCTGTAAGACACCAAAATTCTACCTCGAATCTTACTTATAATTTCATTATCGATCTAAATCAATAATCTTAACATTTATATTTAACTGTTATCTGATTATCTAAAATAGTAATACAACTCTATTAGGGTTTGTTTAATGATACAAAATATTGAAAGAAAATAACCTTTCTGACTTGAAGTTAATGTGATCTTTACAGTACAGCCCCATGGGAAGCTTTCAGACAGTTCACTGGAACCAAGCAGACATTAAACAGGTGACCATTTTATTTTAGGGGGAAAAGTGAAATAAGGGAAAATGTTCTGACATTGTTCTATACCTAGTACACTGTTTGTACTGGTGCAACAAAAATGGTTTACTTATTTCTATCTTGAAAGAAAATTTCTTCCTGAGGAGGGTGGAGAAACATGGTAAATTGAAGAAAAATAGAAATTGCGTTAAGATATTGAAAATGTATAAATGAGCATAAAGGAGCATGTCCCAATATCTTGAGATCTTCACTCCCAATGGCAAAACACAGAACACACATGTCAGTTTTATGACCTATCAGCACATATGTGTGTGTGTACATACATCAGTTGTCTCCAGTAAAACTCATGCAGGCAGAACCTTGTTTCCACGTGAAACTTAATAAAGAAGTTCCCAGGAGCTCCAGGCCTACGAGTTTTGGGGTTGCTGAGGTATGGAACATTTCCACTAAACTGTCTGCATAAAGGGCAGGAGCTGCACAGAATAAAGGATGATCTGCTTTGTCATGTATTTTCTTGCACTGGAGAAAAGGAGCTATGTACCTGTAATAGTCTACAAGACACAGGAACCAAAAATACCCAGAGGGTAAAGAGCACTGAGAAGTAAATGCAGAAAAATCTCTTCTACAGATAAAATGATCAAAGACAAATGACTCTTTCCTACATAAGTTGTTATTAATGATATTCAGACAGGAACCAGAGAGTCTGCCACAAAGCATGTGAAAAAACTGTCTTTATGAATAGAATGAGCATGCTGCTGGTTTTATCTGTCATCTTCAAATTGTCATGGATCTACTTATTATGGTGTGAATTTAAAGTAATTGAGCCAGCTCTCTCCTAATATTAAGGTACATACTCTTATATGTCTATTACTTAGCAGAAAATACTCTTTAATACATTAAACTAATCTCTGTACTCACAATATTACCAAGATTTGACCTCAAATATTTCCTTCAGATTAGCCTATGGGACCTTTTCAGTAGACATTTGTAGTTTCTATTGACAAGAAATACCATTCTGATTAATAAGAATTTTACATTAAGTGTTAAATTATTCTCTTTATGTTTCAGGGAGAGTCAGCAATCACCAGAACAATGGCAGAAAACGTATGGCAGATGCTCTGGTAACGAAGTGTATCACATTAACCTGGAAGAAAGTACTTTTTTTGCTGAGTATGAAGGGAAGAGCTTCACATATGCTTCTTTCCATGCACATAAAAAGTATGGGTTTTTTCCTATCAACCCTTAAAAGTTCAAATAAATAATTACTTGTTTTGCCTGCAATGTAGCTCTGCACTAAAGGCACAGTAGCACACATTAATCTGTTTCTGGGTTTAAATATCTGGCCACTAATATGGATATATTTCTGTGAGTTAGAGCTGGTTGGGTAAAAGCTTATGTTTGTTCTGTAGAGCCCACCTCAGTCTAAGAGAATAGGATATAAAGGATATAAGTGATAAGCTGGACAACAAGATAAAAAAAAAAAAGGCACCATAGAGGGGTTTTCCTAGAACACCAATCCTTTCCCAAGTCCAAAATAATCTAGAAAGGAATGGGTGGGAGGGTGTGGGGTTTTTATTTCTTTAGGACTCAGCTGGAAATCTGGCTTCCTTTGTGGCATGTTCATGTTATGGAAAATGTTCAATTTAGAAGTGGCACATGGCACATTCTGGTGATTGTTCAAACATAAAACTCTTTTTCTGTTAGATGATAACATACCTACTTTAAGGTGCAGATGATGCATCACTTATCTAGTGCTGCTCTGTGAGATGAACACACAAAATAAACAGAAATCATGTATGTTTGTGTATATTTCATAAAATAAGCATTTATCAAACCCTAAATGCTGGGTTTGTTCTATTTAATCAAGGAGAGAAAGAGGGTTTTTTGCTGTAATTCCTTATTTTCTATCACTAATCAAATACATTTCTAAGACTGAATTGCAAAAATGAATAATGAAAATGGTTTCCATTGCTTATAAATAATGGAAAAATTTAACATGATTAATAATTTTTCATATCATGTATCCAGTTTTCTACCAATATTTTCCCAAAAAGGACTATTCATCTGACAGAAAAAATCAACCAGAACAACATTAGGAGAATATTATGGGCATTACGAAAAACACTCAATTGCCTAGGAATTCATGAGCTCATAAAAACTCCTTGATTTGAAGTGGCCTATTTAGCAGACAACATTTTTCAAACATCTTTGTCATCCAGAAAGCTGCAAATGTTCATAATGTGCAAAGAATAAAAATATACCTGAGGTTCATTTTTGACAATGGAAATTCTGGTGTTTGCAGGACTATGCAAAATGAACCATGCCTTTCCTTTTCTAATTAAGGTTTGGAGTCTGTCTGATTGGTGTTAGAAAGGAAGATAACAAAAACATTTTGCTGAATCCAGGTCCTCGATATATCATGAGTTCTACAGATATATGCTTTTACATAAATATCACCAAAGAAGAGAATTCTGCTTTTAAGAAGCAAGAAAAGCATAGAAAAAACCATGAATCAAAATTATCTTACCATGGAGCTTCTAGGTTACCAGTACACAGTATAATAGCCAGCATGGGTAAGTAAAAAAAGAATAAAAAATTACATCACAACATATTCTTATCGAATGAGTCGTACATTTTAAAGCAGCTTCCTAAAATTTTAAGAAACTATAATCATGTATGGAAAGAATTAATATAAAACCTGTAAACATTTGCTGTGCTATTTAAAAAAAATCAGTCAAACCAAAACCAACAAAAACCAAACCAAACAAAAACCCAAACAAAAACAAGCAGACAAACAAAAAAAACCCAACCCAAACAAACAAATGCAATTTGATTCTCTTTTACTTGACAATGTGGAATTAAACTACTTAAGACTGGTATAAAAAAGTAATAATGAAGTTTATGCAAAGCGAAACATATGGGTAGATCACATGAGTACTTCTCTGGCATTCATACCTGATTGTTTGTAAGAAGTTTTCATGAGCTTCTTTAATTTAAAAAACATCATTACTAAAATCTGTAGGTTGTTGATGCATATGAATATGGACTCATTATATAAGGTATGATTTTAAAGAGGTAGTTAACAAGAAGACATAGACTAATTGTCAGGAAAAGTGCTCCTTTCCTCGTGTACAGTTTAAATATTTGTTTTATTTTAATGGAATAAACACAATCAGCATAGTGTTGCTGTCAGTCCTTTGCCACGCAGTCAGGGAATCCCCACTGATTGTGGGAATCTCATTAAAATGCTTTAAGCAGCACACTGAGGAGATGTTTTCCCTCGCCCTTAGGGACCGTGGCCATCGATTTACAGGACACGGGGTGCCGTGGGCCCAGTGGGGCCACCCTGGCCCTTCCAGCCGAGGGGGGCAAGGAGGGCAGGAGACCCAGCATAGCCCCGGTGCTGGAGGTTGCAGACTCCTCCTCCCTTCACACGTGTGACCTGCTCAGTGACCAGTCAGAGGATGAAACCACCCCGTCGGATGACGAAGTCTCTGCAGGCTTAGAGTACGTACAGTAGATGTGAAATAATGTGAAAAGTTAATGCTATATAAAAAGCATCAATAATCTTTTCTGACATGCAGATCAGTCTGAGGACTTGTAGGAAACAAGTCCTATGAAGCCCAATTATGGAATTACTCCCTTCTAGGAAGTGCTAGCAGAATGCCATAAGCCTACTTTGAAATACAAAACCACAACAGATTAACTCTTCCATTTGCTGGAGGTTTTCTCCTTGCAGTTATAAAAGCTGTAGTCATGTATTGCAATGCATTCATAGCAGATTTTATGCCCATTTTTTTTACTTTCTGTAATTACTAAGTCAGCACTCAACAAAGTTGTAAACAGATGAGTACTCCTGTCATGAGAATGCAGTGATAATCAGATATCCAACAGGCTTTTTTGAGTGCTGGGGCTGGGTGTGTGACTGCAAAATGCAGGAATGACAAAACAGCAGTATGAGACAAAATTATCCCATCTAATTCAAAATGCTTGTTAGGGTGTTACTGAAAGTAATGATGCATTATTCAGATAAACCCAGAAGATTCAATCCTGCTGTGCAGATGAGCAATTATGTTTATTGGGATTGCTGACAGGGGTGTTAAAACTGAAATACACAATTAAGCCAGTACCTCAACCAGCAGAGTTTCCCATCTCCACCAGTAGCAAGCATGAGAAGCCCCAGGGAAGATTATAAAGCTCCAGAGAAAAAATTAATAGGACAAGTAATCTTAAATGTGCAGACTGAAACACCAGGATTTAAAAGGCCTCTTATAAAAAAAATTAAGGCTGATTAGAAATTTCATCTCATCGGGAAGAGGAATTGCCATTTAGAATTTATTTCAGCCATTTTGAAAGTACATTATTAAAGTAAAAAGGTAATGATTTCACTCATTCTTGGTAAGCGTTTGAAAAAAAATTGGAGAAGGAAGAGCAGAAGTACAATTATTTCTGTTTTCTTTCCTTCCTTTTTTAACTTAGAAGTTTCCAGTTCAGAACACTATGACAGCACACTATGATACAACAGTGTATATTTGACTATTTTCAAAAACCCAAGCAAAATTCCTTCAGTCCTCAAAAGCATGGCAGCTTTCACTAAGTTCTGTTGAATTGGCTGCAAAATACATTCTTTTGACCTCTATTAAACATAATTCATTTTGTGTACTTGACTCAAAAACTTGGACATATGTATAAACATCCCATAAAATACTCGTGGAGTCAGCTGTGTTTTGGTAATTTGCTATACTGAAAAATGTTTTTTTCTATTTTAGGTATGCCAAAGGCTATCCTCCTTACTCTCCTTATATTGGAAGTTCTCCCACCTTTTGTCATCTTCTGCATGAAAAAGTTCCCTTCTGTTGTCTAAGACTAGATAAGGTAGTTTTTGTTACTGGATAACCCTGCATTCTCTTTTGTCTGTTGCATGTGAGCAGAGCTAAATTCTGATTTCTCCTTAGAGATGAAGTTTGTGCAGCATTTGCTATAATATTATATTTTCTCCTTGTTTTTATCACCAAGTGTTTATGTCTAGCCAGGTTTGTATTGGGTCATCGATGCAATATTCACATGCACTGAACTTGTTTCTTACTTTGATTTTAGGGATGCCAGCATAATTACTATGAAGATGCCAAAGCCTATGGATTCAAAAATAAATTGATTATAGTTGCAGCAGAAACTGCTGGAAATGGATTATATAACTTTATTGTCCCACTCAGAGCTTATTACCGACCAAAGAAAGAACTAAACCCCATTGTATTACTGCTGGATAACCCGTAAGGAGATTTTTTTTCCCCCCCTGCCAAGTTTTAAACTCATTTTACCATGACTTCAATAAGTGACCACTTTTCACCAGTGGCCAGCTGAAAATCAAAAACATTATGGCACACTTATCTTTGAGAAAAGTTAGTGACAAAAATCATACCCCATGGTCACTGTCTTATACAAAATTGACCTTTTACTGACTGTAAATGGCCATAGTAAACTTAAATGTCCTTATCTTCATGCCAGTGTTTCAGCTAAATTTTTTTTAAAATTATCCCCAAAATTGTGAATGTTACTGCTAAAATTAAATAACTTAATAAACACTGTAAAAAGCAAGCTGTGTAACAGTTTCACAGCTACATGACAGCACTAACCTACTTAACACAATGCTCTTACTGGCCTGGACCAGTTAGGGATATTTTTAATAACTCTACACTCAAAGATAACCAGTTCTTTAAGCCAAGAGGACACCCACAGATACACTTTGTCTAAAATTATTTAAAGCCATGGATGAAAATTAAAACCTGCAGTATTGTTTTTACTTTTATATCTGTCTGCTGATCGCTGGGATTTTTCGCATTTCTTGCTTTTAAAATTTCAGACAAATCCGTCTCTGTCAAGACTGGTTCATTTATAATCTGATCATGAATTAGTTTTTTTTCTTTTTTTGCAACACTTTGGTACAGCTCAGCTAGTTAAAATCACAATTTGAAGACACAGAAACAGAGGTTAACTGTACACAGAAAAGTAGAACAAGCTAAGAAAGCAAAAATATCTTGTAGGTTGTGATTCCAGGGCTGACACTTCCCTTTGCAAAGATCTGTTCCAGTTTAAGTGATTTTTTTCTACAAAGGCCTGCTGTGAAGTGTCCCACTTACCCTCAGGCAGCTCCTTAGTCACCTGTGTTTCACAACGGAAGGTTTTTTATATAGGTACTATGGCATACAGTGAATTACACAAATTGAGAAGCCTAAATGAGGCTGAATCACTTCCACTGGCAGCATGAGAGCAAAGCCGTGGGCACATGGGGCCCTCTAGTGCCAGCTTTTTTTGTCAGCACAGTGCCCTACTTCACACACTTCAATGCTGCTGTGACACTTCATGGCTAAACCCACTTTTGATTGATAAATGTGAAGTAAAAGCTCTGCTTGCTAATTAACCCAACACCCTTAGTGTTGGCTCCCTCTATGCAGCGTTTGCAGTGACTCCTCCGGAAGGGAGTAGGCTTGAAAGCAGTAGGTGTCACAAAACCCGAATGATGATTTGATTTCCACTTCACATTTTAATTAAGAATTGTTGATGCTTATTTTAAGTCCTCCTAAGACATGCGTTGGAGCATAACTTGGTAGTGTGTCCTTAACATCACTCATTCATTCTAATATTTGGAACTGTCCTGTGCCATAACATTTCTGATTTTAGAGGTGTGTTTATTAATATTAGCATGCTAATTCTGATCATTCTTTATGATCACGGCAAACTGTTGATTCACAGCTTTCTAAAAACCTATCTCCTGCTTAAACTTCTATCATAATGCCAAAGTTTAAGAAAGTTATTTTTTAAAGAAAACCCCAAACTCTACCAGTTGATTGAAATATTTTAGAAGAGATGCTGCTGTTGTGATACTGTGTTTCATTTTGTAATTCCATCTGCTGCTCAGGCCAGATATGCATTTTCTGGATGCAATCTGTTGGTTTCCAATGGTTTACTACATGGTGGGCTCTATCGACAAGTAGGTGAAATAACTGTTAGAAAACTTAACTTTGTAGTCTCAGTGGTTTGTTGTGTGTGTCGTCACTGCATGTTGTAGTGTGTGTGTTGTAGCTGGAGATGAGCTTTTTGCATGCATAGTCCATGTCTGTGTGCTGTAATTTGGGATTTCAAATTTCTGATTTATAAAGGATCTCATTAGTGTAAAGCATGACAGGGAGCACAAGTTAATATATTCAAAAACATAAGATTAACAGTTATTTAGGTGAGTTCATGTGTTTCTACAAATGAACAGAATATAGCCCTGATTCTAGTGTCAGTCTGTACTGAGTTATAACTTGTTGGAATTCATTGACTCAGGTTTTGTAAAGATAGCTACAGAATGTAAACAGTCTTGAATGTGTCCAACAGTCTTCATCTTCCACTACTTAAATTATCACTTACTCCTACATTTCTGTCTTCACCTCTGCTAATGTATGTGTATGTATATAGGTTTAGCAACAGAAATTTCATGTAAAAATCAGGCAGAAACAAAAGAAGAGCAAGGACTTAGGAGTATTTTAGTAAACTCCTTTGTGTAGAGTGTAAATTTAAAGAAAACTGTTTTCTTCACTGCATAGTGAATACTGAATTGGTCCATAATATTGATTCCCCCTGTAGAAATCAAAAAACTTATTTCCTCTTTATAACAGTGATACAGTTACAGATTTACCTTGGTGGTACCACAGTCCTTGTGAGGTTTACAAAGAGTCTACAGAAATGTTTTTTACTTTACATTTTTTCCGATAAAACAAGAAAAGGTCACAGGTTATTAATATCTACTACTTTCTTAACTGTTAATTCCATAATAATTATAAAAAGAACTCATAATGACAGAACAATTAAATGCATACTCAAGAAGGAATACTCAAAGTATTCAAAGTAATTAATAACTGAGATTTTAACCTGTTTTATTAATGTGGAAAATGGAACTTTGTTTTAATTTACCGAGTTTATTCAAAATGGAAATCACCAAATTCCTCCCTAGTGGTGTTTTGTTGTTCTTTTAGAATTGAGTGCATTTAAAAAAATGAAGCATGTGGTCTTTGGAATAAGTGATTGTTCAGAATTCAGAAGCTCACAGTAATACCAACATGAACTTCTGCATTTTTCTGACACTAAAATCACTTAATTCACAGTGCAATAAGCTACCATAGTTTGTAGAGGGTTTTTTTGACATTTATTTTCATTAATTAGATACTTCAAAAAATATAGTTGATAAATATTCCCTGTGTTTTCCTCAATGTGTTTTTAAATCGTGTACAACTAATAGTTCTGATCAGCTAGAGATAAGAAATACATTGCAAAATATGCACATTTCCCTTTCTCATTTAAGGGGTATAAAATATGTTCCCAAAGTACCACCGACTACCTATAAGTATCTGAAATATTTATCATATGGTCACCAGCAATGAAATGTCATCATCTTAGACAGAAAACCACCAAAGGAATGACTTTCATTTACCATTCTTTTTTTTGTTAGAAGCAGATGGGTCACAGAAAAACGACCTTACCAAAACTCATAGGAGAGATGCACTTCATCAAAATATGTCAAGCAGTAGATACCTGTCCCCCAGTCCTTGGGCAGGATTTGAGATCTGTAACTGAACAGATTTCAGTGTTGTGTAGAAATCTAGTCAATCTTGAGAAATCTTTAGCTAGAGGTACGTGAGAACTAGAATTATAATACTTCCACATTAACATTTTTCAAATTCTCCTCAACTCAGCTGAATGTAACTGCTAAAATAAGAATAGCTGTTGAGCTTATGAAACACTGAAATGCAAAAAATCTGGGTATTTCAGAATATGCTGCTATTTTCAGGGATTAACTGAAAGTCTGAAAAAGCAGAAATACAAATTACTCAGAAAAAAAGTTTGGGCTTCTACTTGTGCACTGCAGTTGTTGGCATAGATTGTATAAAATCAGTTTTTCTTTTGCTGTAGACAACCATCAGTGATGTTGCATGGGTTCAAAAATAATTATATATATTCTTCCAAAATAAGTTGTTAAGAAAACCCACCACACTTGTCAAAAAGTGCTTGGGTCTGTGGAAAATGTTTTTGTTAAAGCAGCTGAAACATGCTTCATTTTGGAGACAAAGCTACAAGGCATGATGAGAACTGTAACTCAGCTGTCTGTGAGTGTTTTCTGTGGCTGGGCTTCACACAAACATTCTCCAGCTGTGCCCAAAGTTCTGCTGCTCTGCAGCTGCTCCCAAAAGCATCCTTAGAACACTCCATCTCATTTATTAACATTTTCAAACCAAAATAAAACTGTGGGAAAGAGCAACCCAGAGCATTTATTTGGGTTTTTCTGTTGTCAGAAGTAACTGCAATGGAGAGATTTGTTGCAGTGGATAAGGCCAAAGTCTTCCCAAGTAACTGTTAAAGGCTTATTTTAAAAAAATTGAAATAAATTTATCATTAACAAAAAGAGAGGGACTGTAACAACCTACTGAAGTAGATTCTGTATTCTATTCTACCAATTAATTGAGATGTTACCCTTGATTGTATTAGAAGTTATGATATGTAGCTGATCTGCAGAGGCCAACCATGGCTAATCTTTCATTTAAGTTGCTTGTTTCTTTCTCCCTCTTTCTCTTCACAAAAGCCTAGATGACTTATTAAGGTGTGGGGTCACCTTTGCAGCTAATATGGTGGTGGTGGACAAAGAAAGCACCATGAGTGCTGAGGAAGACTACATGGCAGATGCCAAGACCATTGTGAATGTGCAAACCCTCTTCAGGTAGGGCATTTTTGCAGTCTATCTACACATCCTCATTAATTGTGAAATACTTGATACTTTTTGTGCCAAGAAATTATTCTTTTTTAATTCTACTTAAGTTTTCCCTTGCATGAATTTGTGTCTTACATAGGCAAACTTTTTCCCACCCTGCTTAGCAATTCACTTAGAATCCTGAGGTATTCTCCTGAAAGCTCAGATGAAATGCTTTACATCCCAAAACTGGATGATTGTTTTAAAAGTTGGCTGTCAGGTTTACAGCAAGGAAAATAAAGTTACTCTTGAGGACTTAGGATGAAAGGTAGTTGAAAAAGAAAATTCACAATAATGCTAAAGCCCATATGAAAAGCAGATCCTTCTAATGCTGAAAGGTAAGCAGTACATCACTATGGAGTTAGTAGTAAGTGTTCACATTTTGAATATTTAGTTTTGCACAAAAGTTAGGTTTTTAGGCACATATATGCAACATTACAAATGACAGCAACGTGGTAAGAGTCATGAGAGTATAAAATGATCAGTCTAGTAAAGAGGCTGAGGAGGCTGTGATGAAAAGCAAAACACTGAGATTTGCTGTTCCTTTTGAGGACTCTCCTCATTAACGCCTTTGTGTTAAATATCTTCATTCCGTAAGTATGAAAAAATGTGTCACTCTGAGCTGAGAAAAATACTGTTTGCTTAATAAAAACACCCAAAAAATCTCACACAAAACAAAACACACTACACAGTCAGCTACAAAATGCCTCCCTGATTTGGGGCTTAAGCCTAGCACTTCCTGGTGTTCATTCTAATAAGACCTGGAAGAAAATTGAGTGTCTTTCAATACTGCTTTTATGGCAATTACCCATTTTCTGTGTCAAGCCTTCTCAAAGGAATGGAGAGAGGTGCACAGTAAAGGTCCTTTGACTCCTTCAGAGGTTTAGAAAACTGAACTCATTAAAATACAAGTATTTCAGTTGAGCTTTTTTGTAAACGCAGCTCTGTGAGAATGCAGTTAAATGCTGTTTGCATTTCTGCACGTGCTCAAAAGAAGCAAAATCTGCAATGCACAAGAAACTTTAGTTCTGGCTTTTTCTAACAGTCAGTTTCTGAATTGGTACCCGATACTTGCACAGGTGTGTTTCATACTCACACCTGTGAAATCTGGGTTGAAACTATAACTGAACTTTATCTGTGCATCACTCAGCTCTACTCCTAACCATGCACTGCTAGGGCATCTCATGGAGGTTTTTTATATACATCAGCTTTTCAGAAATACATTTTACCCCCAAATGGAAAAAGGAGTTGTATCAAAAATAAAACTTGCAACATTCCAATTGATTTTCCCCGTAGTTGTGTTCTACTTTGTAAAAGATCCTAATAGAAAACTACATACTTTAGGTATCCCATTAGATGTTACTCTACACTCCTTCAGTTGTCTTGCACGATATTTGCAACTAGATGGCAGCTTTAACTCATGTACAAACTCTATGTCTGGTTCAGTATTAACACTGTGTATTTACCATCAAAGTAAATTAAAATGAATGTCTTGGTTTAAGGCTTAACAATATTTCTTCATAAAACTTTATAAACTTTCACAAATAGTGTATTGTATAAATTTGTTTTCTATTTTTTTTCTGTAGAACATGTACAATAATTTCACTGCATTTTTATATTATATAAAAGTTGTAGAAATAAGTAAGCTTTGGGAAGAGGCATAAGGTAGTGGCATTTAGCTGTTCTACAGAATAAACTACATTCATTGTACCAAGGTAAATAGTTTTGTAAATTACCTTTAAAAATATATTGAAAGCTTTTTCATCACTTATGAATAGCTAATAATAGCAGAAACTAATGAAGAACAGATGACATGGTAGAGAGCAACAGCACTTGACACCAACTGTAGTGTTAAAGAGGGATTTAAACCACTGGATTTAATACATGCTGTTCTCAATGCTATCACATCATTGAAGAAGACTCCGCTATATTCTCACCAGGTGAAATCCTTCAGAGGCTGATCTAAACATCCCTGATGTGAGTTACTCAGGCCTGAAAAAGCCATGTGAGAGTGCTGCAGTACTGCTTGGCCTAAAATGGCAGTTCTCATACACCTGTTCTGTTATTATTCCCCGATTTACATAAATTAGCAATCCTGCTTTGCCAAGTAAGTGTGCTCCCCACCCTGGAAGCCAGATACATTGTTTATAAGGACAAGATTATCAGCACCTTTAGGGCTAGAAGCTGTGCCATCCCAATTAAAACCGTGACACAGCATTAGCTTGTCTGACATAGTTAAAAGGAGTACAGAAATGTGACACAAATGGGCACACTGACTAAGAAAGAACAAGTTATCACAGCTTAAAAATAAATGAGAAATTAATAGTCTTGGACTATGCCTTAAGATACTTTTCACTTTTTAAAAAGAAATGGGAAGCCAACCACTGAGTCCCTGTAGACAGGTGTTGAGTCCACCTCAGAAAAGCAGCAGCTTTCCTCAGGCAGTAGGGCTGTACTACTATAACGTTTTATTAGTTAACCTCTTAAAGGCTGTGTTCCAAACCCTGCAGGAAGCCTATTGCCAGCAGTACCCCCAACAGCTCAATATTTTGGCTGGTATCTAGCTGTCAGCACCAATTTAGAGATGAACCAGATGAGGTGCTGTGATGGCATTGCATTGTTTTCTTGGTTTATCATTTTGATTTGGGAAAGAACTAAATGTCTCTCTTGCTTGTCTGATTTCCAAATAACCAGTTCAACAGCAAGCTGTGCCTTCCACCAGGCTGATGGGGCTTTCTCTGCCCCATCCAGTCCTTTCTTACTAGAGTGGGGTAGAAGACAGGGATCTTTGCCCAGGAGCCTGCTCCAGTGCTGAAAGCTGGCAGGCAGTGTGCCTTACAACCAGGGCAAGAGGCAATTTGTCCCTGACTACCTGGACAGTAATTTCCCCTAGTTCAGCTAAAAGGCACTCATAAGTCAAATATTTTACCAGTACCAGTTTTGAAACTGATTTCCTAATATAAATCAGTTTTCATATCTTGGTGATAAACTAAACCATCTTCAAGAGAAACTTAGCAGCCTGTAGTTGTGTATATTTTATCATGAGATCAGTTTTTAATTTCCTATTACTCCTGATTCTGAATTCTCTATTGCTAGTTTTCAAATACAATATGGGATTAACACATATTGGCAGATAGCTTGGATATACATTTCCCCACATTTAGGCTCTGCTTGAATTGCCATTTCAGTGATGTTTCTCCCTGCAAAAGTGAGGGAAAAGGACAAGACTTGCAAAAAGGTGCATTGAATTCCATTTGACTAACTTACTAAATCCTGCTTCCATGGAAACTGAGACAGAAGCCACATCAATGATGTAATTACATATGTCAGTATTCCCTGATGCAATTGAAGTGTGTATATACATACACACATAAAAAATTATACACATATAATACAATTATCTATTGCCAAGTACAGATAAGCACCCTCAGGATCAGCAAAAGAGGGTACAAATGTACATCTCATTTTCTGACACAAATCTGTAGATGAAATACTCTAATAATAATGAGTTCTATTCCAACTTGTTTAGTATTTAAATAGCATAAACTATGGTTTTCTTTCTGTTTCTTGGAGCCCTGAGTGCTGAGGAGGAGCTTTTTATTCCGCTGCTTGAAAATCTGTGTAATTTAGCCAGTTCACAGTTGAGCTTTCTTTGCTGCTTTTTGTTACTGGAAGCCTGAATTGGTGTTAAGATATAAATATTTTGTATATGTAAATATTTCAAAGTGAGAACATAAGTATACATAAACATACATTTTCTCAGCAACTCCCACAAGTATCACTTTTCATCTATATTGCTCAGACTGTAGTCACAGAACAGAAACAGACCTCAAGAAAGAAAAATCAACTGGAAAGGGTACATAAATCAGTAGCAGTTTACATGCAACCAGGTACTAAGTGCAAGCTTTACACTTTTGCATTTTTGTTGTTCCCTACAGATTTGTGATATTGTAGCACTCATTAAATAAAACCTCTGTTAATGAAATTAAGTGGTTTCTTTCTAGCATTTAAGTATTTTGTGAGCTCAGTGTGTGCTACTTTGTGAATTCTGCAGAGAATGTGTTGTAGTTTCCTCTGCTGTTGGGCCAGCATTTCACAGGGCCCAGACCCACCACAGGTTTCAGGGACTTCATTAAAAACATGGACACGAGCACAAGCTGTAGCTTTATGTAGAGCCTTAAATTTGTGAATCGTTATAATTACAAGTGTAACCATTACATTCTTTTAAAATGCAGGTTGTTCTCCAGCCTAAGCATTATCACAGAACTAACTCACCCAGCCAACATGAGATTCATGCAGTTCAGAGCCAAAGACTGCTATTCTCTTGCTCTGTCCAAATTGGAAAAGGTAAGGAGATTTGCCTCCCCCTACCCTCAGTTTAAATGTTATATTTTTATTACTTTTTCTGATTTTGTAACAATTATTACAAAACATGTGGAAGCAGTGAAATGATTTATGGTTGTAGAGCTACCGTAAAAGGCATTTTTTTTCCAAAATTCTACCCTCATTTAAGAATGAAGTTTGATTTGATTTCATCACTTTACAATATAATATTAATCAAGCAACTCTCTGGTGGAATTTGCTCAAGGAAAATTAAATATTTTTGGATAATTGAATATTTAGAGCTAATGTAGTTAGGCTGACACAGGCAATTAACGTGGAACATCTTTTAACTCACTAAACTCTTAAAACACACAGCTTTTATTATAATGTATTTTTTAATTTCACTTCATTTTAAAGGCACTATGATCATGTCTTCTGTACACATTTCTATGTATCTGTGGGAGATATTGGCATTACTGGGACGGTTTGAGAGCAGCAATAATTCTCTGTCAGGGTGATGATAGGAACAGTGACACTACTTAAATACTAGATAAAACCTTCACATTCTATACACTGACATGCATATTTGGCATTTTCAAACTGTGGAACTGTATGGCTGTATGGAGATTAATTTAATTTGCTTGTTCAAAATACAGTTACTTAAGCAGGCGGAGCATAGTAAGTAATGTTGTGCATCTCTTTAGCTCTGTAAACTCAAGGACAATCCTCCTTCTCACAGACCTTCACTGGTGATCTGACCTACCCACCTCTACACTCCCCAGATCTTACAGTTTTAGTGTTACCGTCATGATCTTTCAGGCCTTTGTCTGAGTTTGTGAGAGACAAATAATATCACTGGGACAGTCTTCAAGGGCGGAAATCCTTCACTACAGTCTTTTCTTTCTCCCCTGTCGATCTCTCAATCAGTATGATTGCTGGCTTTTCTTGTGTAGCCTCCCAGTCTGTGCACCTCAGATATCTCACATATCTTGATGCATTTGAATTCATGCCAAAGTTACTATCATTATACAGATTCAACATATAATTTCCATTTCCTAGCTGTACCATAAATTTCTGAGATTTTGGGGATTTCAGAGTTTGCTATTTACTGTATAATATTCATGTAGCTAATTTCAATATATACTTAATGGAAAAGAGCCTTTTCATAGAAAATTATCTTCCCAGTCCAGTTTCTTACAGAGGAATTGAATGCTGCAAAAAATCAGCCTGAGTGGATGAGACAGCATAAGGATGAGAAGTAAATCTTTTACTCAGCTGAATATCACACTTACATGTTGACCACAAGATGTAAATATTTGAGTGGCTTTTAGGCTGTGAAACCAGGATTTTTATCTTGGTTCTTTCTTTCTTTACATAGGCTCCTTGATTTTTCAAGCAAATGTTCTGGAAATACTTAAAAGTATTTTACCTTCTTGACTATCTTTATTAATTTATTGTGCAAAAGTTGGGAAGATAGGTTGAAAGCTGAACATTTAATGAACTTCCTATCCAAACTGAAATAGAGGTAGATAAATTATCTTAAAGAAAGAACATTTTCTTCATTGCTGTTGCAGTTGCCTGCTGTTGATATTTCCCAGTCACTTCATCTTAACATTTGCAGAGAGAACTTCACAGGTGGTGCTGTAGTTCATTTGATGTTTCAGAACTCCCTCATGCAAAATGAAAGGCAATTAAAAACTGCAGTAAAAATTACCTAAAGCAGTCAAACATACAGTTGCTTGTTATTTCTGCATTAAGCACCTCATTTTCAGAAAGACTGAGAATGTCAGGCAAGTTGCCTTGAGGAAGCAGTGAAACACTTGCAAAATTGGCTTTTCAACCTAATGGGCTACAGAAGACAGATACACAAATCAGATGTCCATCTGCTGTTGCAGCTGCAACTATTTTCATTTTAGAGATAAATAAATCTGACAGTAAACTCAGTCCTGGCATAGGAGAGAGCAGTGGCCTTTATACAACAGAGAAAAGGAAAAACAAAACGCCCACGCTCTAAACTTTAAATCTGTGTTCTCCATTTGTCTTGCATAAGAAAAAAAATGAGGTAACTACTCCCTCTTTCCTGAAAGAAAGGGTTGGTAATGTTTTGGATAAGATTCACACTTTAGTTTGCTATGGTTTTTTTCCAAGTAAATATTGCAGGTGTTAACGATAAAAATTCTGAAGCTCTAAATGATCATTTTGAAATAAGTACAAGTTCCTGTATCTTTTAATCAAACCAATCCTGTGATTTTTTTATCTTCCAGAGGGATAAGCACACAGATGTTAGAAATCTATCTGGGATGGCCCAGTATATTTGCACTGATTTACACACAGCCAGGGTGCTTTTTTAACCTTCACTATGGGGCCTCCTATTTCCTGTCTCCATTTTTTTTTCTTTAATATCATTCAGGTATTAAGCAGATTTGAATTAATGTTAAGTAATAAAAAACAATAATGATATATGAGTTATAAAAAGAGATTGGTACCTCTTATTATTGGTGTCTTATTTTACATAGAACAAAGATGCTGCATCCTTGTAGGAAGAAACTATGTTGAGAGTAAAGGGATTTTACACTTTTGACTTCGTTCAAGATAGTATCTATTTCATGTTTTTGTTACAGTCCTTCCAAAACCAGCATTAAAAATGTTTTCTATTTTTTAATTCCTTAACAGAAAGAGCGGGAGAAGGGATCTAACCTGGCATTTATGTTTCGACTGCCCTTTGCTGCTGGCAGGGTTTTCAGCATCAGCATGTTGGACACATTGCTTTATCAGGTACTATGAACAGTGATGAGACTTAACGCAAATATCACCACCCATTTTATTGTGCTTAATTGCTAGATGATGCTATTTACTAACCCAGGATCCATTTAAGTGTGTCTATACTGGAAACAATCAATGGCAAAAGGTAATGAAGCATGCTTCACATGATATTAGTTCAGTTGTCAATCCCAGAATCACCCAGGGATTGCACAAAATCTGATGTTACATAATATGATACTGTTTGTGTACCTCTCCACAGTCAAATAGCTTCAATAAGGCCTACATAAATTACAGATTATACAGACTAATAATGCTTGTACTCTGCAATAAAAAAGGCAGCCCCCATTGCCACAGCGTCATGTCCCTAACAGAAAGGAACAGAATTACTGAAATGTGTAATGTATTAGTCTCCTGCATTTGCTGATAAAGGCCTCAATTACTTCATAGTGTCTTGTCCTCTTACTCATGTTGACTAGATGTCCAGAGGCCCCATCATTATATTGTAAAGTAAGCCATTCCTGCCCTTGCAAGGAATAAATTCAGTGGTTACAAGGAGACAGTTGGGAGAAGAAGAGGCAGCAATTCAACCTTGTTGCTCAGAATCCAGGAAGTAGTGATGACAGTCAGTGAGAATAAGGGAAGGGCACAGCCTCAGAGAGTTGAAGAAAAAATGTCAGAAAATACAGTCAGGGCAAATGGAGGCAGTAGTTGCTAGTTTCAGGGTGGAAAATAGGCCAATATTGCTCACTCTTCAGCACTGCCCATGTTTCTGCATGCTCTGACACACCAGGATGCCCAAGCAGCAGCCCCCAGCGCTACCCTTCAAGGATCAAGGCACACAGCATAAGCAGGAACACCACCAAGGTCCACATCATCTGCTCACCTGAGCAGCCTCCTGCTTTGCCTGCACCTAGGGATAGCCTGTGGATGCTTCTGTATTCAGGTGGAAAACATCCTTGTGGGGAAATTAATTTACTTGGTAATTTGGTGCATGAAAGGTGTTATTTCATCGCAATTCTACTTCCAAATAAATTCCCTGAAGGCAAATCCAACATAAATAGAAAAATTCCTGGAGCTAAACTTTTCTCAAGAAGTCATTAATATCTAAACCAGTCATGTATATGGACATATATTTTAAGAAATTATATTCTAGAAATAAATGTATTTGCATATAAAACATCCTCATAATCATGCCCCAGAATATCAACATCACATACAACAAAATTAAAAAAAAATAAAAAAACCCCTAAGACACATATATAGAAACAGATCTGTCAATCATCAACAGCTCCTGCCAGCACATAAGTAACTTCAATATTTTATATTTGCTCCTAGACATGAAGAGTCATGCTATGACTTGACAGAGTAACACCATTCACCAGGAAGTGTTTAGAACAAAAAGCCTCACATTCTCATTCTCACTTAAATTCCACCTGTCCTTCCTTTGAACTTCTACTGCTCATAGATGAACTGTCATTTTTATAGAATTATCTTTCTTATTCCAAGTTAGAAATTCTAAGACAGCAACTCTTTGTTCTTTTTCATGGTCCCATTTTCTGTTTTCTTCTGCAAGAAACAGAGCAAATGACATGGGGAAAATCAGGGTTCAGCTGATGCTTCCCATTATAGGCTGAAAGAAAAGCCTTTGAATTATCTTTAGGACAGTGACTGAAATATGAAAACTTGGTCTTGCAAATCCTGGTGAATACACTTGTTAATCTAATGAAAATTCCATGGCAGAAAGGATGCAGCCAAGATAACAAATAAGTTTAAGCTGCAAACAAATTTTCTTCGAGATGCTCCTTGGTGTTTAGCCCATGACAACTGGGAGACTACCAGTACAAAATTTAAAGCAGTTGAATCACTGTGTATCAAATGAAATCCATCTAGCTTCTGAGTTTGAACAAATACAGATTCTGTAACTCTAAAGGATTTCTGTAACACACTTGTGAGGTATTTCCTTGTGAAAATCTCTTTGTTAGCCGTGCACTGGCATGAAGCCAGCAGAGCTACGTGTGTGCTGCGTTCCAAGGACTGCAGGGCTGCCCTGCTACACCTGAGGACACCTGGTAATGAACAGCTCAGCCACAGCTGGAACAGCACCCACGTGGCCCTCTCATTCCAGCAGCCCAACCCAGGAGGAGAAATATTTGTGATCTTAGCTGATCTAATGTCTGTTCCTGGCCTTAGTCTACACTTCTACACTAAACTTAATTTCTACCTTTTAACCAATAGGAACGGACTTCTGTTAGCAGAGCAACAAGGCACACGAACCCTTAAAAACCCTTCAGATTACTCATTTGAATTAAAATAATAGCAGTTTCACCTCAGAGGCACCCACTGAGGGCTGCAGACCCATCTAACATATGCCAGAGTTTCTTTTGCACAGAAGAGTTCATTATAATTTCACACCTCACAGGGCTAACACCTCACTTCCACTGACACATCCATCTTTGCTTTCATCGTGCCTTGTTATGCCTTAGTCTCCTGAATCCTGTATGTGCATTGCATGCACGTGCAGAGCTAATTTAAACAAAAACCTTATTTTATATAAGTAAATTCAGTAAAAAGAAAGGGATAGGTATTTCTACAGTGATTAAGACACTTACGGAGATCGATTGTTAACACAGATGTATAATTTTGAAATTCACATATGGTGCTAATGGTTACCTACTCATCTATTCATTAAAGCTTTTTTCTTTCTTTTCTGTCTCTCCTGTTAAAAAATCTTGCAGTCATTTGTGAAAGATTATATGATTTCTATCACAAGACTTCTGCTGGGACTTGACACCACACCAGGATCTGGCTTTCTTTGTTCTGTAAGTTATTAAAAAAAAAAAATTAGTACAGAGTAGCAGAGAAGATTCTGTACTGTCTGCAAAATACTTTAACTTTCTTAGGATGGCATTTCCTTTTGTGAAAGTCCAAAAAAGGCCATCTGTTTCCTTCTTCATCAGGGAGAAGATAAGGAAATTAAACAGAAAACATACCCATTTTTAGTCCCATGGCAAAAAACATCTCCGCAAGGAAACACAATGCATTCTATTAAGCAGAAAATCAGAAAGTCAGGAAAACACAGGAATAGTGCATTTTGTATGAAACAGCAATGGCAGTTCAGCAACCAATATAAAAATTTAATATATAAAAACCAGGATGCACTTCCTGTATTATACAGCCTGGCCAGGACTATCTCCCAGTCCCCATTCCTATGGGCAATAAAGAGCACAAGTAGTTTTTTGTAAAGACCAGATGTATGAAATCACTGGGTGTTGTAGTTAAACAGTCATCTTGTCACTATATATATCAATATTCCCCATAAAATATTAAAAAACGGAAGTAATTTCTACTAAAATAAACCTCACCTTTCTGTTTTCTCCCACACCCATCATACCGTGGGTAGTAAACAGATGAATACAAGTTGAGCTATTTACCAGTTGCTTTGTGGGGATCTATAAAGAATGGCAAGAAGTTATCAATGATGGTTTAAGAAAGTTGTTTAAATAAAAATGACGTATTGGTTGGTGAATCACTAAGCTTCATTACAGTGAATGTAAGAAGACTTGAAAGTACAACTGAATCTCTAAAAAGGAACTCATATATCTTGAAATAAAGCTAGTAATGAAATAAGTGAGCTTCATTTAAGACTTCTTTGTGCCACTTATGCTTAGTGTATTACTTCCTACCCACTCCCTTGTCCCCACATATTCAGCCTGCAGTCTGGTGGACAAAATTCAAATTCAAAATACTCGTGCACTGCAGTCTATCCATACCAGTTTCTTATTGCTGACAATATTTAGTTTATTCATTTATATTTTAGTCAAAGATAAACACTAAGTGAAGGCTGCCTTGTAAGTTTTAAATAATCTTAAACCAAAACCAGAAGTTCATAACACTAAACTGCTTCCACTACAATGTCTTCTAAATGGAGAAAACAAAAGAAACAGTCTGACAAACGCAATAGAAGTTACAGATTTGTTGTGGAGCAAAGGTGCAATACTACAATGGGATAATTACCAGCTAGTGTCTAGTTTTGATTTTTTTGTTCATGAGTAGCATAGTGAACAAGAGATAAGCCCTCAAGAGTTAAAAATCCTCCTTCCTGTTTTTATCTGTTCAGATGAAGATCACAGAAGAGGATCTGTGGATTAGGACATATGCCAGACTGTATCAGAAGCTTTGTTCCTCAACAGGAGACATTCCAATTGGAGTCTACAGGACAGAGTCCCAGAAGCTCACAACATCCGAGGTGGGTCAGTTCACTGTGCTTTTCTGTGGGTTTGACTGCAGAGTGCAGAGGCCTCTGTTGACACATGGATGGTCACACTAAGCCAGGCTAGGCTCCAGGGGTGCCCAGAGCCAGTGGACACCTGGGCTTTGATTCCTGTGCTTACCTGCAGGGAATGGATGGATGGATGGATGGATGGATGGATGGATGGATGGATGGATGGATGGATGGATGGATGGATGGATGGATGGATGGATGGATGGATGGATGGATGGATAACAAGGGGCAGCTGGGCATGGCCAGGACAGGCTGGGGAGTGAGCTCTGCTCTGACCTCGCTGTGGTCACTACCAGCTGTGTCTGTAACAAACCCTGTAACCAGACCCTCTTGTGTCAACAATGTGGCTCAAAACACGTGGCATTTCACTGCTCATGTGACCTTCCAATTCATTCTCTTGTTGCTCATTTCTAGTTAGTGTTATTCAAAGTATTGTGGGATCTCTCTAAATTTAGCTGCCAAACAGTGGTAATATTTTATACATGGATTTCTGTGTTTGCCACCTAAGTGTTTACATATCTCCATCTCTCTGTTTATGAAAAATGGTGAAAATGCTTTTTCCTCAATATTCAACATACTTTTTTGTTTGGGCAGCTTTGATTTCCGTCACGTATGATCCATTTATTTATGTGACCATTAGTACTGCCATCTCATTAAAGCATGGCTTTAAAATGTAACAGTGAGCAATTTTTTTTTTCTCTTTTCTTCTGAAATACTCAGAAATAGTTTATACTGATTTCCAAGACAGGTAATTTGTTTTTTCTCTTCCATATTTCAGAAAATATTGGAAAACTTTAAGGCATATAATGCTTAACTGCCAAGATTTGCTCTTGAGGATGTACAAATATTCAGCAGAAGTTAATTTTTAAAAAAGGGTGACAAAAAGCTGAGCAAGATTCAGCCCAGTTCACTGGGCGTATCTCTTTGTGGACAGCCATTATCTCTGTGGGTGGCTTTTATAGCTGAGCCAGTGGACTCTGTCACTGCAATAATGTCAGTTGAACTATAGCAGCCTTAACATAATCCAGCAAAATCATTCCTTGGAGAAGAATGTAGTCAGCCTCACTACTAATATGAAAAAAAAAGTCTGACACAGCTTTCCACAAAACTGAGGACATACCAGATTTTAAGAATTCATTAAATAAGGATAAGATAAAATTCATGGCAATGCTTTATTCTCACATTCAGGGCTGGCTATTTAACTTCAGGTCCAAAAAAAAGAGAATAGGAGTTCTGCTATTACTTCCTACCAACTTTCACAGGTAATCTCACAAAGAATTTGAGTTAAATCAGGTAGAGGAGTAAGGAAGGGAGGTTGGAGAAATCCAGTTAAATTTTCAAATTGTGAGGTACTGGAGAAATGTGGAGGAATGGCATTCCTCATTTATTAAGTGAAGGAAAAGCAAATGTTGGTCTTTTTAAGCTGAAGGCTCTGAATGCAGACCTCCAGTGGTATTTTCACACAAACACTTGTTCAATTTCTTGTTTAGTGAGTGAGAATTGGTGCAACCTTTCCCCTCTAGAGAGTGGCAGGGAAATCTCCCCTCACCTACCTCTTCCCCAGAATACAAAAGAGCAATATCTGGTTCTGCATCTGTGGATAGAGACCTACAAATGCAGAGAGGCTGAAAGTCCTAATCTTTCTGCAAAGGGTTTATTTTGAAGTTAAAGGAATTTTTGACTGATTTCACTAATGGAATATTAGCATGGGTTATCATTTTAGCTTTTCAATACATTGAGCCAGAAAAAATGTCATTGGGTAAGATCTTTAAAATGGAAATAAGAGAAAAGTAGTTCACTCTTTTTACTCCGGAACTATGAACTTCTAACCATAAACTTAAACTCTTATAACTCAGAGAACCTTCAGTATAATTATCAGTTTGAGTTTGAACAGACATAAGAAACTAAATTTGTACTGCACATACCTGGATGCTGTCAGGTAATGACATGGGTAACTTGAGTCACGAGGACAAAAAATGCCAACATTAATATTTAATATGTACAGTTTATCCTTTGGCACTCCCTTTTTCATTACACAAATGAGAAGCCCTCCCTTCACTGACAGATATTCATAATTTCTTTAAAAATAAGGAAGTTTTCAGTGACCCAGTAACTAAATAACAAGTGGATCTAGCCTTCCTCTCAATGACTGTCACACCTGTGACCCAAACCATTTCCATTACATTAAAAAAATATAAAGAAGAGATATAAAATATTTTTTCATTACCAGTGTGGCTGCTTTTCTGTGGCTTCTGTTTAACGGTCCATGTTTGTTTCTTTAGATTTGCTTCTGTTTAAATTGTCTTTTGTTTTCTTTTTCCCCTTCCTTTGTCAGTCTCGAGACATGGCTTCACAAGTAAGTATGTGCTTATTGTCTGCCTGTTTCTGGGTGTCCTGGCTGAAGCAAGCCCCACACAGCTGCTGGTTTGCTCACTCCCCCCAAGGTGGGATGGGGAGAAAACTGAGAGGCTAAGAGGGAGAAGTCTTGTGGGTTCAGGTAAAGTTGTTCAATAAGTTAAGCAAAAGCTGCATGTGAAAGCAAAGCAAAGCAAAGAATGTGCTCACACTTCTGATGAGCAGGGGGTGTTTGGGCATCTCCAGGAGAGCAGGGCTCCATCAGGCACAGCTGGGGAGATAAATGCCATAAATTCCCCCATTCCTTTATCTTCCTGCAGCTGTTCCTGCAGAGAACAGCACCATGGATAAGCGATCTCACTTTGGTCAGTTGGGATCAGGTGTCCTGGCTGTGTCACCTCCCAGCTTCTCGTGCTCCCCCCAGCCCACTCGCTGCTGGGGTGGGTGAGAAGCAGAAAAGGCCTTGGCTCTGTGTAAGCACCACTCAGCAGTAATGAAAACATCCCCATTATCAACACTGTTTCCATCACAAATCCAAAACCTACCCCATACTGGCTGCTATGAAGAAGTGTAACTCAATTCCACCTGGAAACTGTACGTTAGGTTAAAGTGTGGGAGTCAAATCTTCACAGAAAATGGAACTATTCAGTGCTTCATTCTTGAGTAAATGGATCTTAACATTGTTCTGGACGCAAACATCTTGCTAAAAATCTGAAAGCTGACAGCCTGGGACTTACAAAGAAGGCCAGTGGAATTCTGGTTCCTTCTGGGAATTCCTATTGAATTCTGAAGATAAAAAATCATCTTTACAGTGAAAAGATCATCTGGTGAAAGCCTTGATCTTAAACACCTTAAATGCTAGTGGAGCAAAAGCCCCATTTATCATAAAGGGAATATGTGGCTGTACTTATCAATGGTTTAGAGAGCTTTTGGAGTAGAAAAGCATTTCTAGAACCCTGGATGCAAGGTAGTATTCTTGGTAGGCAGAGCAGTAAAGTTTAGTTAATACAGAACTTGCAGTAAGGTAAAAATAAGGCGCTGCTTCAGAATGGAACAGATGAAACTACACATTCAAGCTATTTCACATTTTACACACAGCTCCCAGGGAGCAGCAAGGCAAGGGAGCAAAAATCTAAAGTTAATTGATGTCTGGTGTTATCACCACAGACACCCTCATCATCTCAAATATGAACACTGGTGTGTCCGTGACTACATTCCCATCCCTGCCATGTGTTGACCAGCCTAATGTTTAGATTTGAGGGCATGAGACATCCTATTAGAGCACCATGCCTGAATGGGTCACAGATGTCTGGCAGCACAAGTGAGCAATCACACCCTTTAGGGCACACAGTGGGATACATGAGACAGGAACCTGGCTTTAAAAAACAAAAAGCAAACAAAACCAAAGGTTTAAAGGCAAATGTTTCTTCCCTGTGTGGCACAGGAGTGACACCATGTCATCAGTCATGCTTCTCATGCAACAGATTTACCTGCTATGGAACTAGGAAATAAAATTCAATGAAAAGAATCAAACCTCAAAGTAAGGATCATTACAAAAGTATTGTTAAATGAACTTCAAGACTGGTTAAAACAGAGGGGGACACACAGAAGTACTTTGCACTGGAGTTTTATCTTCTGTGTAATTAACAGCTGCCACTGGCAGACACTTTTGTGCTGCTCTTGAAAGAGAGTTTGGGCTTTGATTTTGCTTTGTCTTTAAAACTGAATTTTTTCCTCTTGCATACAGCCAAGGGCCATTCTGCACAGCTTTCTCAACAGGCACGATCAAAACTTCATAGTTGCTGAAGTTAATATTTAGCTTTATCACCTTCCTTTATGGTTTCAGCTCACCTGTGTTAGTGTTTCAAAAGTTCAAAAACTTGTTCTTTTACTTGGCCTCTCCCATTTAATTCTGGCTCAGAAAGTGACTTACCCTCCTGTGGGGGATGATGTTTGGGATTGGTCTCTGCCTTTCCACTGACACTGCCAGCAAGTCCTGTTATTTGTTTTGTCAAGAGCTTGACAAGGAAAGCTGCCAATGCAGGCAGGAAGAAAGGCAAAACAAGATCATCTTCTATGCTCAGTTTGTATCAGATTTGTTCATACCAAATAGCTCCTTCCTATCCATAAGTAGCACCTCGTCCTATGGCATGTACTCTGCCTACCTTAGTCCTTGCTGTAAAATGCACACAGCCCCAAAATGGCAGTCCAACAAACAACAAAATCAAATTGCATTCCTGTTCAAAGGGATCGAGGTTCTCTCTTCTGCCCTAACATCAGTGGAGTCAGTAACAAAACTTAAAAAAATCATGTAGTTAAAAAAAAAAAAAAAAAAGGAAGAAATCCCTTTTCTATTGCAGACTAAGCTGAAGAGCCTCAATAAATTAGCTGGTCTTTACACGAGGCTTACTGCAAGATCCTAGTCTAGAATATTAAAAATGTGATTTTACTTGAAGTGCTACAACATGAACATCTGTAGTGTTCTTTTTAATTATGGGGTTTGATTGTTTTGCTGTTTGACTGGGTTTGTTTGTTGCTTTTTTCTTTTACACAGACAAAAGCTAGTTTGTGCTAAAGTGATAAATATAAGTATCTTTCACACTGTATCCAGCTTACTCATATCAAATACTATTTTATGCACTCCAGAAACCTCAGATTCTGTGGTGGGCCTCTTACAGATTGGTTGTATTCAGCACTGATGAGGTCACCAGAATCTTGCTTTTAGATTTCTTCTTAGCGGGAAAAGGCCATTCAGTAGTTCCTTGGTTAAATGTGCTTTCTTTGCCAATCACTACCAGCATATTCTGTTCGAGGGGATTCACACGAACTCAGCCTGTTCATTTGCATCATCTTTGTTTTATACTTCATGTATTTACTTAAAACACTCACCACATTGACATCACATTGACACCACATTGAGCAGTAACTTGGTGATGTGTACGTGCTGACACCAGCAAGGACTTGGCTATTTCAACATCAATAAAAGACATTCAAATAGCACAAGAGTAACTCAGGATTGTAAGGAAGTAGTTTTGAAACTAGAAGCTAAAACTACTCGTTAATGAAACAATTTTAAAGCTGTCTTTTGAAATGTTTCCTCTTATGTTCCCTAGGAACTTTTGTATGTTAGAAAGGCACCTGTAGCCCATCCACCTGTTATTTCAGTACTTGTATGTGCACAAAATATTAGTCTTATTTGGGTGGCATAAGGAAAACACATCAACAGAGGGATGGATTTTGGCTCTTAATTACGG
>VZRV01006376.1:962850-990028 GCA_013398115.1 Falcunculus frontatus | reverse complement strand
TGTGGAGGGGGGGGGGGGGGGGGTTTGTGACTATATGAGTGAAATAGCATCATCACTATTCTTTAAGGTAGGAATCAGCTCTTTCACAAGAGGTGCCCTGAATCACACTGAGGATTACTGCATCCTAATTTCATGTGTGCTGGAGGTCAAGAATGTCTGGGAATCTGAGACACAGTAAACAGGCACATTTCTACCTGTGGCCTTAAGAGAGTACTGAAAACAGTGCAGCCAAAGTTGAACCATTACTTAATGAATCCACAGCACACATCTAAACAGCAGTTACACAGCTTGAATTTCTGAAAATATGCAGACTGGGAAGAAAGTGGAGCAGTCATTCCAAACTGATTCCTAGAAAGTTTCAGGAAGGGCGATATCAGAAGGCTTTCTGTTGCTTTTCTCAGAATGACAGTGCAATTGGGCACAAAATAACACTTATCTGCTTTTGCACTTGACAGAAGTATGTATAGTGTAAACGACCTTTTAACACAAAAAGTCAAAGCCTAGTAAAGGGCTCCCAGTTCAGGAACACTTGTTAAAGTACAAAGAGGTGAATCCCCTCAGCTCCATTGCAGCCAAACCCCATGTCCAACTGCACTGCTGGAAAGAGGAGTGAACATCTTCATCAGCTTCCATCTAATAAAGCCCTTCTTCTCTCTTGTCATTTTCCTTTCAAGTCTCAAATCTCCATCAGCGTGGAGGAGTGGGAGGACACCAAAGACACCAAAGACCAGTTCAGTTGCCGAGGTAATCACCGGAACTCAACATCCAGTGACCAGTCCGACCACCCGCTGCTGCGGAGGAAGAGCATGCAGTGGGCACGGCGCCTGAGCAGGAGGGCCCCCAGGCACTCTGCTAAAACTGCTGAGAAGATCAACCAGCAGAGGATGAACCTCTACAGGAGGTCAGAAAGGCAGGAGCTTGCTGAACTCGTGAAGAACAGAATGAAGCACCTGGGCCTTTCTCCAGCAGGATACGGTATCTCTATTACAGTGCTTCAATAGCAACATTAGGATTGTTGAACTTAGCAAGATGAACTTATTTGTAAGAGATGATGGAGCCATGAACAAAATACTAAGTTTATGATGATGGTTTTTGTTTTGTTGGTTTAGGATTGGGTGTTTGTTTTTTTCATTTACCAAGGGTAACTTGGAGTGTTTTTAATGCATTCACCCATTCCTATGCTGAGATGGAAGGCTCAGAAGGCAGCATGTCAATCACATTTATATTTAGCAGATGATATGTGTATGCTGAATATATAAACATTCCCCAGTCATTGAAAAGCTGCACCATATTTCCACAAACCTCTTGAAATAAAGATGAAGACAGGGCTGTTGTGAAGTTCACTCATATGTCAAGGCAGGGAGTTTATATGTGAAGGATATTGCCTTTTCCCCACGGTTTTCAAAAATAATGCCAAATTATCACATTAAAGTCATTTTTAGAAAGCATGTTTCACTAGGTCTTTAGATGCCATTTTTATCCATCAAATCATTCTCCAGCAAGGCTGATGTTGGGTTGCTTTTTAGTTTGTAGGATTGTTTTGGGGTTGTTTAAGCTATGGACATGAGCTCTGTAACAATTTTTAACACATGCACCACAGCTGGCTGGGTTGCCTTTCTCTGGCCTTGGTTCTGTAGCACGTTGGGTGGAAACCCCAGGGCTGTGGGTTCTAATTTCCCAGAAACACCAGGAATTTCTAGATATGTAAATACAGGCTCTTTATTCCACACCCCATCTGGATAATTTCCATGCCTTCTGTCTTTGATGTTTCTATACAACTCTCTGCAGAATGATTCAGGGCTAAATATTTTCCAGGAATTTCACAGGCCACAATAACATTTGATCAAATACAAACACATTTTCTAAATTTAATTTGTATTTATACTAGTAACAACAAAATTTTATTTAATTCCTGCTTTTCTTTTTAAATCCTAGTTAAAAGCCAAAAGTAAATATTCATTTCATTATTCAAATTTAGGACTATTAAATACCATCTATAGAGCTGCAAAATCTTGATAGTTAAATGCTTTACCTGATTACATTTACCTGATTCTGAGTTATACATTTTCCTAAAAAGCTAAAGAGGATTTAACACAGAAGCACTGCCTCTCTTTTTGCCTCTCCTCTTTAGTCCAACCAGATTAAAACCAGTCTCAGTGCAGCAGCCCAAGGAGTGGGCCAAGAGAAAATGGTACAAAGATACTGCATTGGCAGCTACAAAAGTGTACCTTAAACCTTGAAGAAAAATTATCAGCTTTCATCTCAACACATCATTAGGAGAATAGTTAAAATGCAAGAAAGACATACCAGCTTCCATTTATACAGCCTCCACATTCCAAGCCCTTGGCACAGGTGATAAAAGGAAAGGGCTTCCTAGATAAACAGAAAAGGGGAAAAAAAGGTTTGTGTTGACTAAATCTGGAGATGGATGAGAATGCCATACACCTGCATTTAACCTTGGTCATCATTTGAACTTGATGCCAGCCAAGCACAGGAGTCCCTGCTCAGCACAAACTTACCTAAGCTGCAGGACAGATTGCTAAATCACACTGAAACTGGATTACATTCAAAATTGCTATGACTGAAAAAAGGCAGAAGATTTTTAAAACATTAAAAAATAGGATGTTTTTGGAGCTGATAACTCAAAAGATAATAACGTCAGGTAGTTTCAATTCAAATACAGTTGAAAAGAAATTGCTAGACTTATTTGAAATCACTCTGACACTTTTTTACAGCTCTATGAACTTTCATCAAATTAATTTGTCAGAAATAACGCATTGCATGATTCATTTTTAAATGTAATTTATTTGGTACTTTGTTTTTCCTTGTTCTCTAGATGAAATGAATGATCATCAGAACACCCTTTCTTACATCCTGATCAATCCTTCTCCAGATACAAGATTAGAGCTGAATGATATAGTGTAAGTTAAAGCACACACATAAAATAAAGTCACAAGACCTGCAAAAAATTAAAATATGGAGACTTCTATTTAAAGAGACATCTAATTATACTACTTATGTACATATTTAAAATATACATACAAATATATAATACATATGTTTGTAATGTTCTAAACCTATCATCTTCCTACTACTCTGTATTTTAAATTTAAAAAAATCTAACCAACGCCACCACAGGAACTAAACTAAGCACCTTCAAAGTAAGTCTCTAAGTCTTCCCCAGGTCTTTTCAGCATTACAGCTCTGTGCACTTACCCTGGCTTGCACCACCTTGTTTCAGTAACAGCTGTAATTTCTTTTCGTAGATACTTGATCCGACCTGATCCACTGACTTATGTTCCAAATGCTGCGCCCAGCCGAAAGGACAGCTTCTGCAATACAGTGGGACAAGACACCAGGGAGGAGACACAACTTTGATATGTAACTCACCACACAATTCAGAGACAATTTTATACACATGTTGTTTCCACAAACCATTTTGCAAACTGAGCGGTACATTTTATTCAGATTTTGGAAACAAAACGATGGTGGGTAAGTGACCAAATGCAGAAATGTGGTGCCTAGAAACTCTGATTTCAGGGATTGTCAGGCTTGTGGCCTGTTCAGTATGGTAGTTGAACTTTGTCAGCCTAACAGAATGATGACACCTGTAGCTATTTAACCCATATGAACAAATGTCAGATTCCACCATGTTTTGCTTAGATGCTCCTAAGCGTATTTATGCAGGTGGCAGCATGTCAGTGACTGAGCTTCTGACCTACATCAGATTATCTGATGCCCATAGAGAGAAAATGCCTATTTTGTAGTAGCAAACATGTTAATACTTAAAGCTGCCAACAAGGCTTTGCGTGTCAAAAACTCAAGTCTTTGAAATAATTTTCAATCTCAGCCTGTTGCCCATTTGTATTAGTACAGATTAGTTTCAGTCCTATTGCAGCCTCCAGGACCGAAGTTTTTGTTCCTTGGGTTCACACAGATCAGGTTGAATGACACAACCTGGTCACACTGCAGAGGTTGAGATTGAGACACATCAATGGAAGAGGAGCCCAGCTGCAGGAAAGTCCCTCTCATCTCACACAGGCAGCCCCCCCACACTGGCAGAAAACTGGGAAGTTCCTGTGTGAAGCTGCATACGGTGGTAGCTCAGGTGAAACACAACCCTTTGAACCTTGGTGAGTTTTTCTATAGAAGCCTGAATAGACTATAAACCCAGAAGTGAGAGAATCCCTCTAGGGAAGGATTCCTACAACAAGCCTTTAACATTTTCACGAATATGCCAGAACTGCAGTTGTCCAAAGCATTTCATGCCCAGTCATCCAGATTACCCAAAAGTGATACATTTTCACATGAAATTACATATCTCATTGAAAATTAAAGTAATTTATAACCCATTCCACAAAATGAATGTAATTTCATAGAGTGTGAAAAAGCATTATGGACCTAAAAACTACTTTGGCATGAACTACACAAGAAAGCATCTGCTTGTGTAGGAAGCAACCACAAATGGTCAAGCTCTCTAGAGAATTAAGCATGTCTGTCCATGACCTTCCAAGATCACTGTCACAAATGAGGAAGAACTTACTTAAGTAAGTACTTCCCTACTGTTACAGTTATCCAGAGAGAACTGGTACAAGAGATTTGGCAGGTAGCCTAATATGGAAAAATTGATTATTCTCTGAACTCCCCTGTACAAATAGGACTACTTGTACAAAAAAAAAAAAAAAAATCAGTCAAAACTCTTTATATCCTCTTCTATACTGATTGATAGAAGTACATTCTATTTCTGAAATAGAAACCACAACAAAGTTGCCCAGTGAGCAGCTCCTGGATGTGAGCATGTTTATCAGCATTGTAAGGATATTGAAATCAAGTCACGTTCATATCAGGAATGACAGCAAATCTGCTCTTACTTCCTGCCTTCCTCTTAATGATTCCGAGGTTTAACAATTCGGTGGTTCTGCTTAGAGTCCATTATTGTTCAGTGCTTTTCCACACACTAGGCATTCATCAGATTATTCACAGGTAAAGTATTTCAAATGGGCACTGGGGGAAACAAAGACTGCACAGACTGAAGTCTTCATTTTTTCAAGAAACAGTATTTGATAAAGGATCTTGTCCAAGACCTGTCATAGAAGTTTCCCAGAAGAGTTTGCATGTGCAGTGTGAATAACTTTTCTATTTTTAATACCTTCAGGGAGAGACTCTATTCCAGTTGAGTATTTTTTTAAAAAGTACAAGTTTCTTAAAAATGTTCATTCCAAAATATTAGGATGACCTGGTTTTTTCATACTGAAGGCTTTTCTAATGGATTCTCAAGGAAGCAGAGAGGATTCCAGAGCCATGGCTATCCTTCAGCAGGCAAGCTGGATACTCTGCTTTTAGTGGGAGTCAAGGTTCACAGGAATTCCTGGTGTGTGTGTGTGTATAGTACACACCACTGATTTAAGGACTCTCTGCCAGAAGGATCCATATAGCAAGGGCTTGAGTCCTCACATTTAACAGCCATAAAGCAGCAGAAACAAGCAGTCAGGTGTGTCCATTTCCCCACTTAACTCAGCAGAATTGCTGTTCAGCTAGATTAGAATAGTGGCATCTAATGTGACCTGGTATTTCTCCAGGCTTAATGAATTTCTAATTGCTCATTAGCCCCAGAAGATTTGCTAAAGCAAACACAAAGACAGCTGGAGACACTTGGAGTCTCTACAATGAATGCAAGGCAATCTTTGTGAACAAAACACTTAGTTCTCTTCAAAATCTGCTGGAAGACAAGCAAGGTAATAAAAACTAACAGCTTCTGATGAAGCGGAAGTTCTAATAACCCATGGATAATGTACCACAAATTCAGCTATTCAGAGTAATACTGTCTTTCATGTTGAAAGCAGAACAGGTTTGCTTCCTCTGGAATATCTTCACAGACAGACTGCATTCTAGTGGGATTTTGGTCTTCCAAGACCACCCTAAGCACCATTACATTGACCCTGAATGAGACAGTATGCACAGTCCCTCAGTGGCCACGGAGGTGATTCTTTAATGCTCATCCTACAGGCAATCTTATGTTCACACACTTTTTTCTCATCATCATTATCAGAAATGTAACACAAGCCTAATTGGACTGGAGACCAGACTGAGCAACAGGAATCTCAAGGCTCAGTGCTGGAGAAGGGATGATGAAGTTCTAGAATGAGCAGGTCGAATGACTGTTGAACAGAGGAGTTTGAGCTGGCAACAGTTCACTCAGCAGAGAGAGAAATGTGGAGCTGTGAAAAAAAGATTATTTCTATCTGTGCTTAACTGTTTGCATTTCTCCTCCTGGCTCACTTCTATCAACAACTCAAAGATGCCCCTCTTCCCCAACACTGCCTTAGCACAGCCCAAGCAGTTTGGTACCCAGAGTCACGGACCCAGAGAGGGAAGTGCTAGCTGATAATAATTGCTTCATTCTCAAGGGAATGTCCAGCAAAGCCAGGCCTACCTATGAAAATGTGTTACCTAGTCTGCAATAAAAAAGTCACAAGAACTCTTTCAATGGCATGCAGCGTGTTTCCTTAACTGTTTCACTCCAATTCCACAGCACACGTGAATTCACATACAAAGGAAGAAACACAAAGTTTTTGAGTTTTTAAAACCTGCAGTGGAATGAATTAGTGAAGTTGTGATGTTTTGGCTCAGAAATTAAAAGAGCAGTTATTTCCCAGCATTGATATTTTTTCCTCTCACAAACAACTTTGTCCTACAATTACACTTAAACAACTTCCAAGTATGCAAATACATATTACTGAATATGACACATCTTTATTTACCAATGCACCAAAAAATAAGCTAAAGAACAAATAAATTTTAGGCTTCAGCAGTGGAGGAGAACTGAAGTGACACCAAATGCAGCAGAGATAGCACACAGTTCTGTAGTTTCTAGAGGGCTAACAGCAACCATTCTGTAATTTTGGAACACTGACACATGAGATTTTGCAGCACTGAATTCCACTTGAAATCCAATGGAAACCAGTCACTAAAGTCTGGAAATGAATTAATTACATGAAGCAGTTCCATGCAGGTACATCAAGGTTATAAAAATACTTTTTCAAGGCAGTGCTGTAAATGTAGAATTTATAAAACAAAGCAATATGCATAAAATATGGTTATATATCCTTGATATTCTATTAGAAGCAACCCTACCCAACTTAAAACAGATATACAATGAATGAATGTCTAAAGAACAGCACTGCAAATGTTCAGCCACTGTTCCTTGTGCTTGGTACAGCATATGCACTGCAGGGATATGGGAAAAGAGCTACTAATTCATATTAAGTTATGAGACATGACCCAGACTTTGATTCTTTTAATCTTCTGAAGTTAATTGAAAATATTAATGATAATGTTGGTATATATTTAATTATTGCCTCCACTGCCAATGCAAGGATGTCAGTAATGGTAATTCAACACAAGCATAAACTCCTGAGAGGCTTAAGAAGGCAAATATTTCTACTTCATTAAGTTAAAAACAAGCATTTGACATTTCTGTGAACTAAATGTTCTGCAAAATCTAGACTTTAAACTGCTACAATTTACAACTGGCCCATGGCAACCAGGAGAGAGACTGGGAAGCAAAGTATGGAGATGAAAGAGTAAATACTACTTCATGTGCATGAGGTATCTCAGACAAGTTGGGGCACCCTGAATGGGGTTCTGCACAGGGCTCTGGTACCTTTAAAGCACACAGGTACTGCGTTAGTGATTTGACTAATCATTAACACCCACACTACCAATTACTGATCATAGGAAAACTTCTCTAGATCATTTCCTGTTTCTCTTATCCTTTCACCAGTACGGGCTGGCTGATAAACTAGTTCATTTCACTGGCAGTTCTAGAGCTTTTAATAATTTTAGCTTTGGTACTAATTCCTGCTAGGAGTTACAAACTCACACTGCTTCCATGACTGTACAGTGGTGTGGCAGGCTCAAAACAGAAGCGGGTATTTGTATCTTTATTGCCTTTTATTTGGACAGCTGGCAAGTCTCTCTTAATGCAACCAATTGTACTGCTTGTGCACTCAGTTTCAGGCTGTGGTGAAGCCTCTATTACCTTATCTTATACAGTCATGAAATCATTAGGGTGGGAAAATACCTCCAAGATCATTTAGTCCAACCTTTCACCAAGCACCTCCATGCCAACTAAACCATAGCACTGAGTGCCATTTCCAGTCATTTCCAGCAATGGTGACTCCACCACTTCCCTGGGCAGCCTGTTCAAATGCGTGACAACTCTTTCCATGAAGAAATTCTTCCTGATGGCCAACCTGAACCTCCCCTGATGCAGCTTGAGGCCATTTCCTCTCTCCTCTCTCTGGTTGCCTGGAAGAAGAGACCAACCATCTTTCCATGTAACCTCCTTTCAGGCAGTTGTAGCAAGTGATAAGGTCTCCCCTGAGACTTCTGTTCTCCGGGCTCCTCATCAGACTTGTGCTCCAGGCCCTTCACCAGCTCGGTTGTCCTCTGGACTCACTGCAGCATCTCAAAGTCTTCCTTAGACTGGGGGGGTTCAGAACTGGACATGGGATTTGAGGTAAGGCCTCACCAGTGCTGGGTACAGAGGGACAATCCCTTCCCTGATCCTTCTCCCACACTATACCTGGTCAGGATGCCCTTGGCCCTCTTGGCCACCTGGGCACATGCTGGCTCTTGGTCAGCTGCTGTCAGCCAGCACCCCCATGTCCTTTTCTGCTGGGCCCCCATCTTCAGTAATTACTGAATAACCTGGAGAACTTTATTGCCATTCAGGTAACAGGAGAACATGTGAGGGCTGGGTTTGTTTGGTTTTGCTCACCTTCATGGGTTGTTACTGGACAACCATGACATGGTGTTCCCCACCCAGGTAAAGGGAATGGACTTCAGCTCACTACGTTAATGTAAGACAAAGGTGTCAGCTATACAAGATGTCATGGCTACTATCAAGTAATCAACATATTATGTCAAAAAAAGACCCATTTTTTAAACACAACATCTTGTAAAACTTCTAAAATTTTAGAAAATATTGGAGGGCCCAGGAAAGCCCTGAGGGAGTGTAGTCCTTGTTAGCTGTATCTTCCCTGAGGTAAATGCAAAAAGGTCTTGAAAGTCTGGATGAATAGGTACTGATTTGAGATAGAAAAAGTGTCCTGTGAATGTATTAGATGAGTAGTAATACTCCTTAATCAAAAGGTTTAAGACCAAATTCCCGTAAGGGGGAAATGCCTTGTGTTCAGTGGCTGCACGACTGGTTCCCACCATCTGTCAGTCCTGGGAGGAACGGAGCTGCACCGAAAGATTGCACTGCAGGATTCAGGGGTTTCTTTATTAAACACCATATTGTATGTTTATAAAATGCCCTTGGGGATGCATATAATGTATACTCACTTTACGTCCAGCTGAAGTATTTGGTGTTTATGTGACTGACATTTTGATTCCCATGTGCATCTGGTAGGGATTTGGACTGAAGCTTTTATCCTCTGAGGTTAGTGAGCATCTTCTTATTTTTTACTTAATTATGAAGATATTTTGTACACAGCTGAATGCCCTAAAATGTAATTTAATATATTCCTACCAAGATGCTTTATCAGCATTTAATTCTCCTCTTTTTATTATACCTCCATGATAACAAATAAGTGGTATCTTGTGTCTGAGGTGTTCTTTGTATATATGACCAGAGACAGTAGTAGCCACTGTGGGCACTCACTGAGATCTGGGAAATGCTAATGTTAGATTTTCTGAAGAAGCAGTTTCTGCCCACATTTCTGGCACTAATTCCCCAGCACAGGATATCACGTGTGCTTTCTTCTTCAGTCACGCTGGAATGCCACATGAGTACATTAAATGGTACATAGGCAAATTACATCTAAGCAGTATAAAATTAACACATTAACTTATTAGTTGTTAATGTAAGCTAAAGGCTTCAGCTATACAAGATGAAAAAACAAGTTTCATTGCATCTTCTTTGCTTTTTCTTCAGTAGGGGTGATATGGCCTCTTGCTGTATTTTAAAATGGTGTAAAAATTAATTGATGCTTCATCCAAAACTAAATAAGGTACCAATCAGTATTCACTCAACAGAGAAAGGCTTCTTCATGAAGGAAAAATCCTTTGAATTCAACCTAATACAAAACCTAGGCACCTGATTCAGGATGTCCCTGGACCTTGAAAGTTATCACTACACAGATGTTCTGTTCCTACTAAGAAAACATCTGCAGCTTTGTCCATTTATCAAAGAAAGTTCCTAGGATGCTCCAGGACTGACCTTTCTCTTCTAACAGGTATGTTTCTTCTCTTGCAGTGTTTCCCAGTAGAGTACGTGCTCATGTGGCCAAATGTGATGAGATGTAATTATTTTATTGTACACACAAGGAGAAAATGGGACCTTGTGTATGTTAAACAGTGAATGAGGTGGACGTACTATTTGTACTCCCTTTGCATTAAGACAAAACCCTATGTAAACATCTTCCAAATGTATAGATTTAATCGTTAAAGAAGCATCGACGATTTTTGCAGCCAAGTCTCCAGAAAAGACGTAGCCAGTTCCTGAACAAAAAGGGTGGTATCTGTTACCTGGGAATTCTTCTTCTGATATGTACCATTTACTGGCTTTATCCCGAATAGGGCTGTGCCCTATCATTAAAAAGCCTGTGAAATAATTCTCTGTGGGAGGCGGGAGAGGCCTGAGGAGCTTTTCAATCAGGTACATTGTATTGACAAAAACGTCACTGTCTGTCTTCATAGCAAACCTCGTGCCATTGCAGTAAGAGGCCACCCACCTCATGCCCATCAGAGTTTTAAGAGTTAAGTTGTTGTAAGTGTCCAAGAAGTCCTGTTGGATAATATCGTGATACTGCTCGCTTTCTCTCAGCAGTACCTCATTTGCACCCTCGGTCGCGATGCCAAGCAGGAACAGCCGAACAATGTCGACGCCTGGAACCGCAGCTTCATTCCCCCAGGTCTTTCGGATGGCATTTCTGTGCTGAAGTTCAGCTGCTGTTGTTGGTATCAGCAATACCAAGAAAGGTGTTTTATCTTTGCACTTCTCTTCTTCATTAATGATGAATGTAAATGGCTGTGTCGAAGTAGATGTGTTTTTGTTCCCAGATTTCTCATTTTCAGGTGGTAGTTCTCCATTTTCTTTCCCTGAGATTCGCTTGAAATGTGTAAACACTTTTTGAAGTAAACTTTCACTTTCCATGTGAAGATAATCACTTTTAGCTAGAGCAGCAAGGCGACCAGAAGTATAAAAATAAGAAGTCAAATATATTGCTGTAACAGAAATGGAAAAAGCCAGGAAAAGATTTCTCTTGGTGCATTCCCTATGAGAGAAGAATCCACTACAGTAGCTCATGTTGGCAGCTGTGAGAGGACGCACAAAAAGCACAGATATTTTGTCAGAAGAGCAGCTAATTTTTCCTTGTTTTCCTCTGTGACACAGGAAGATAAAAGCCACCTTCAGGATTCTGGTTCTTCAGGATTCTTTTCATTTTGTTATTGTTAAAAATATCCTATTATTTGATTTTAGAATGAATTGTAAAAATGTTCATCAAAGACCAAAAAAAAAAATCTAAAATTTCATTATTTAGTTTTCAGGCTTTTCTTCCTAAGAGAAATACAGTGGGATAAGAACAGTAAGAAATAAATGAAACTAAATAAATACACTATTAAAAGTAATTTTATCAGATTGAACAGAAATTATTCAAATCTATATTTAAATATTGAAATATATGTCAAATATAAAGACAGCTTAACTTTCTGTAGGCTTTACAAAAAGTTATCACATAACTGAATCATCCAAAGTTAATGAAATATTGTGATTGATTATGGATTCACAGTGTTGGAGGCTATCGTGATAAATCAAAAATGTGATACGTGGCTAAAAGTGATTGTCTAGGCTCTATAAAACATTCATGCAGACACACTTTGAGATGAAGTGCCTCCTACCAGCAACAAACTCTGCAAAGAATGCTTGAAACAACTGGCTTAATCTAGATCCATACATCTTAAATGGCTTCAGCTGAAGGATCCCATTCTCCCAGACTGCAAGGACACGAAAAGTATTTACACTGGGACTGTGCAAATACTCTAACTTTGGGTAGTTCTTTGGGATTCCCATAACAGCCAGTTTCAAATTCTGGCTTCCTTCAGTGAAACAATACAGAAATTTATCTAAGCCTTGGAGATGCTCCACAGTTTGCAGGGAGAAGGAAATAATCACATGTATCCCTCACACCCAGAACTGGTAACACCCAAGAATGCCTCCTCGAGAGAAGTGCAAGTTAACTGTATTAAAGTGCTTTTCTGGTCTCTGAAGGGTTCTCTACATGTATTTGAAAGGGAGCTGCAAAAGTATGGTAAATCAGGATTTTTCAGATTTTTTGTGCCAAAACACTACGCTAACAGATGCAATGTGTAGCTCACAATCAAACAGCAAAATTAAATATTTTTCATCTTTGAAAGTGTAGGTTCATCCCAGTCATACAACCATGGTATTTTTTGATGGATTCTTTAGTAGTTTCTTGCTGCTCCACAAAGAAATAACAGATTTAGGAGGACTGAAATAATCAGGAACCCTACCTCTGTTCCCACGGAGAATCTGAGGACAAGCTCACAGGTCCTTGGATTTCTGTTCTAAGTCTTTTCCAGAGGAATTGTGTATTAACACAGAGGAAAATGGAGCAGGACCTTCACCTTTCTGTTTGATAAGGTAAAAATACTCTGTCACTTGTAGCAATGAAGAGACGGTCTGTAAAATGAGGTTGGATTTCATAATTTTAGAATAGGCAACAGAAATGAAAAGTAAGAAATTAATTTATGCTCAACTATAATTTAATCTGGCTAAAGTAGATATTGTATAATCTGGATACAATAGATGCTGTATAATCTGAATGTAAATGTGTGTTGGATAACCCTTGGCCAGCATCCAAACACTCACCCACGTGCTCACTCCACTCATGTGCTCACCCCACTTTCCCTCTCTTCGGGAGGACAAGGGGAGGAAATAAGATGGAAGAGTTCATGGGTCAAGATAAAGGACAGGAAAGATCACTTACTGGACACCATCTAGGACAGAAAAAACCTGGCCAAGATGAATTTAAATGTATTGCTATTTAAAATACATTTGGATAGTGAGAAACAGAGACAAAAATAAAAAACCAGTACCTCTTCTCCATCTCTTCTTGGGCTCAACTCAACTTCTTTTCTTGCCCCTTCAGCAGCAGAAGTGGGTTGGGGATTTAGGTCCTTCCCTCGTCCTCCTGTTCAAACAAATCTGCTCCAGGGAGAGCTCTCCAAGGGCCGCAGTATCTTCAGGGAATGTCTGGCTGCTGTAGGTTGAGAGGAAAGGGCATAAGGATATTCTGTGATAAACTGGTCAGAGGTTTGATGCAGCTCATATCTCTCACACACCTATAAAACATTAGGAACCCAGCAAGTAATAGCTTAGCTCTAGCAATCTTCCGTCTTAGGTTTTTAGCTCTTTAGAAACTGTATATTTTGGCATCATAACATATTAAACATCCAGGATCCAAAAAACAAAGTAACATAGGAAAGAACATGGGAAGTACAACATCAGAAGTCGAGAGGCATTTCTGTACCCATTAATTGTTTTACTATTATTTGAAATAGAAGAACTTCAGCACATGAAAATAAAAGAGCAGAAGGTAATTTTCAATGTTTTAAGTGCATTCAATATTCTAAGTTTTCTTGATTAAGCTAAAAATATTTTGTCAAAGTCTTTGACTTCTGTTTGTTTTGACAGTGCAGTTCCATTAGATGAAATCCCGGTTCCATTGTGGAAAGAACAGAAACTTCTAAGACTTTTCTAAGAGGCAGCTAGAATATTTATTGTTTCAAGTTTGATTGAGTTATTACAAGATTAGTAGAAAATTCATGCTGCTAAAGAGCAAACATTACCTGTCTTAAAAAATAATTATAGTTTATCTTGCTTTTCACTTTTTAAAATGTCAAGAAGCTCTCAAAATACAATACTCCTATTATAATTTTTCACAGAAAAAAGAAAAATGCTTTAGAAATAAATGCTTACCCACAATAATTACCCATACCATCAAACCAAAACAATTATAATTATGAAAACTATTTTTCTAAAATCAACTGTGTAGCAAAATGCAGTGTATATTAGGTTGCCTTGGGATACACTGATTATTCAGATGCACACACATTTAACTACATTCAGACTTTAAAATTACTTCGTATGTGCTAAAAACCCCCCATAATTAGGCCTTATTAAAATAATAAAAAGGAAGAAGATGGCTGAAAAGGAGTAGAGAAAAACAGGAAAGGAGTTAGGAAAAAAGGAAAATTAATACGGTACTGTTTCTTTACACTCCTGTTTATGTTATCTTTTCCTTATTTATTAAAAAAAGGCAGATTTGACAGCTCATGAGTGAAAATCTACCTCACCGCATTCTAATTCTACCCTATCTCATCACAGATTTTGGAAGGATTTAAAAATAAAAACCAACTCCTCACATTGTAGCAATGCTTTGATATTCTCCCAGCTTCTTGAAGTAATGAATTTTGAAGTCAGGCCGTTCAAGGTGCTCCCAGAAATGGCAAATTTCAAAGTAATCTTTTGAGGAAATGCCAGGTGTGGTTGAAGGTGAAAACAGCAGGCTGCCAGAAAGTATGAGAAATCCGATTTAATCCCAAACTGCCCATTGACAAACACATCACAACATCTTGACTACTCAGTCTTGGTTTAGTTAAGCCAGCTTTAGGCATGCTGATTAAATGTCCATAAAAGGATGAGCTGGGAGCGAGGAAAGAGCAGGAGATGCACCCACCTAAACTAAAGGCAGCGTCTCTGGAGAGCGGCTCTGCCAGGGCGCTGCTGTGTCCTGTAGCCCTTCTGGCTCAGCACAGACTCACCAGAGCCTTGGGAAGAGCAGGATGTGCAAAGTCCTGGCCCCACCTCCTGCTGGCTCTGTAGGACCTCCCAGGGACGGCCCTGGAGTCAGTGAGAGGAACCAGTAACTGCTCAACCCCTCTTTTTCGAAACCTGTATTGAATTTCAAAGCCATGGACCACAGCATTTGGAGGATTAACTTGGACATCTCAGCAAAACTTTTTCTTGGTGGTTATAAAGAGAAGCAGAGATTGAAGTTTCTCTCTGTACTAGTTTATTGTTGGGTTACAGGTGAAAAAAACCTGTCTTAAAACCACACAGGGAGCAGAGAGCTGCTTGTACTTCCTTTTACCCGCACCATTTGTCTTCCCAGGGAACCCAGGTAACCCTTCTATGGTTTGTACATAGAAACTCATCTAAACATGCACTGCTGAGGCGTGACATGGATCAGTGCTGGAGAGAAGAGAGTGAGGAAAGAAAATTATCTTGATATGTACTGTTGGAAAGGTCTACATTCAGTTTTTCAAAAGTAGAAATAGGATTTTTTTTAAAAGACATGGTATGTGATCTTTAAAACCACTGTCTGTTACAATGATTACAGCAATTTGAACAGCAAATGGCTTAATTAATTGTGAAGACAATTACGCACTTTGCATAAAGCACTGAAGAAGTATATTAATAACAATTGCACATATTTAAGGAGCATATGGAATTAATTTAAGGAATGTATAAGTATTTATCTGCTACTGTCGTGTGAAATCTTTGTATATGTCTTTTTCTGATTTAAATTATGCCTAGACTGAGCTGCTACTTCTGCACTGGAATAGTACATGGTTTTTTTCCACAGGAATATTTCTAATATTTTTTTTAAAAAAAACAGAAATATGTGAAAAACGGAAGAAGAATTTTAGGTTCTTTTTCCCTTTACATAAGTGCACTGGGGATTTAAAAATAGTCTCCAAAGAGAATTGAACAGCAAAAGCTATCCTAGAATTTGCTTGTCTCTAGTTAGCTGCTGTATAATTTTTTCTTAACGTACACATGGAAACATGGCTTCTAAATACTTAATCACATATGAACAGCACAATTCCCATCCTGTTTTATGCAAATGAAGTGCAATAAAATTTTTCATGGGACAAAAGGAGAGCAGACTGCCTGAGAGAAGCCAAGAATTTCTTGTTAGTCTAACGAAAGTGTCCTATCAGAAAATATCTACTGGTTTAATTTAATTGTTACTAGCAAAAGGGGGAGTGAAGAAGGTGGGGGAAAGTAGTTCTACACTCGGTCCCCTGGTATCTCCCTCTTTTCTCTCATGTCACACTCACCTTGTTTTCTGCTCCTCTGCTGGGGTCCTATGAATTAGTGGCACCAGATTTTCTCAAGAAGATGAACAAGGAGAGCAGTTTATGGGAAACTGCCAGTGCCTCACAGTCTTTACCAGGAGGAACATCCTGATGTTGATGGCAGTGTCTTTGCTTCCCAAGAACCCAGCAGTGCTACTTTCCATGTGTTTTGCAAGACAACACTTTCCTCTTTCATGTGAAGCCTGATTTTATTACACACGCTGTGTTAACTTTGGGTATTTCCTCCTTGTGTTCTTTGACAAAATGACTCAGACTAAATCCAGCTTTATCCAGCTGCCAACAGTGCATTCTGATAGCAATAAGTAATTAGCTGCTGGTCACACTCTCCCTTGGTTATCATCCCATATCTACATTCTCCTTTATTACCCTACACATCCCTTTCAAGGCCATGAACAGGTACTCAACACAGAACAGCTATTTGCTGCAGAAATAAAGACAAATAACTCACACGTGTTGGGCCACACAGTTGAGGAAAGCCAAAGTAATCGAGTAACAGGAACTAATTCACTACACAATTTGCTGTCCCAGCTTTAAAAAGCTAGAACAAAGCTCCAGCCTCTATCCTGTTAACTGACCTGAAGAAGGAAACAGAATCCATGTGAACTATAATCAAGGGTGTTCTTGGGAGCATAGTACAGAGAGTAATCTGGTAATGCTACAGCAATTTGCTGCCTCACATCTGGGTTTGTGTTGGTTATATTTTAAATAAGAAGACTGCATTGTCAGCAATCGTTAGCAATATACAGATAAGAGAGCATTGGTTCATAAATACAGGGATCACATGGAAATTTATGAAAGGTGCCATGTGACCAGTCTCCCTTAGAAAATGCCATTCTAGTGGAAAGGAGAATGACACTTTCTTACCAGCAAAGATGCTGAGCACTGTGCAGCAGTACTTCTGAAGGAAGACATCCTCCACAGTTTTAGGTTCTTTGGCAGATACAAACAGAATGTAAGTATTCATCTAGATAAACAAAGTGTGAAGTTGAGAATGAAATGTTGGTCTACAGATGTCCATAGAGAACTAAACAGACCCCTCAGCATGGTGTTTAGACCACGAGTCACCCCAAAACAGTATCAGTTTTAACCATGGTTTTTCTGACAAATGTCTGCTTGTACCTTTCTAATGTGTATTTAAATCATTTAAACCCTGTAATCTTCCAAAGGATCTATTTAATGTAATGCCTCATGACTCTATTTCCTTAATCCCAACTGATATTCCCATGCCACTTGTATTCATTACCTCTTGAAGCATTAAAAAAAATACTCTTTTCTTCCGTGATAACTTCTCCCTTGTCCCTTCTCAAACTTCACTTGACATGTTTGCTGAACTTGCAACCACTCTCATTCCTCCTTCTCAGTTCTCTCCAGTGGATTCACATCTACCTGAAAGGACAAAGGGGACTCATTACCTCAGGTGAAGCCTTTCCCTGGGGAAGGAGAATAGAAGGATTACTTCATGTGTCTTCCAGGCTTTCTCCCTGTTTGTACACTTTGGTTTTTTTTAACCATTAGACTGCTGAGCCACATGATCTGCTGCGTGGTGACCCACTTATTTCTGACAAAGCAATAAGTGTCCTCAGTGAGCTCACAGAGCTTCTACATAGATTATGGAGCTGTTGTACCTTCCATTATAATCACTTTAGACCCTTTCCTGAGTTTGGCTTAGAAAGCTGTGTGATCACTGTGTCAGCCATTGTCACTGCAGACAGAGCACTGACCACCCTGCTGAATATCTCTTATCTATATACTACGTCTAAGAAGATATTTGACTCTTTGAAGATATTCAGAAATGCATCATTTAAATAATACTGCAATAATTTAATCATTAAGTTATTTGCATATAATAATTTAAAGGTAAAAAGAGGTGCTTTTATTCAAGCTATAAGTACTCCTATATGTCTAAGCAAAGGCAAAATAGATAAAACTTTCCTACCTATAGAAGTGTGGGGTTTTTGATGGGAAGGGTTTTGTAATGGTGCCATCTTGTGATCATGGCCAAAATGACGCTGTCTACAAATAGAGCACTGTTTCGTTTTAGCTACCCGAGGCTCAGGCAGTGAGTGAACACACAATGTCAGCATCAAACTGATGGCATCGGGTACCTATCAGCCTTTGTCCCTTTTCTTTGTTTGACCCAAACCATTTCCCCATGGTTAGCTTCTCATCAGCTGGGTCTTCAACAGGTAATCCAAACAGAAGGTGCCAAAAACATCTCCCCATAGTTTATGAGTATTCAATCCCCCACAAACTTGGGGGTTGCTGCATATATGGAACAGGCTCTAGTCTTTTCTTTGAAAATTATACCTCATACAGAGCCTTCTATCCAGATTTTATTTAGGAATTTAAATATAACATTTTAACAGAAAAAGTGGATCTTTGCAAGGATATTACTACTTCACTACACACAGCCACCTTAAGTATCTGCATTTTACTATAACTAGAATTAACAAGTAGATAGGGAAGTGTAAAAAATTCAATTTAAGATCTGGAATCAGCAAGGAGAGTGTTTATATTTTAAAACAAAAAAAAAAAAGTAGCTTAGACAGAGGTTGGAAACATGAGATCCAGTATTTTCTTGTTTGCTGCAGCTGTGTCTAGGTTCTTAACTAAATTTATCCATGGGCACAAGAACCAGAACTGCATCACTTTTCTTCATTAACTTTAGTACTTGGCTAGGTTTTTATAGGAATTAGAATAAATTAGAATAGCTATTTGTATTAGAGATGTTTGGCTAATTTATATTTTATAATTAAAAGTTCTGACAATAAGGAGTTTCTCAGATCAGTTACAACAAAAATTAACATAAATTTAATTATGGGTGTTGATGTGTGGGTAGTTCATAAACAACTAGTCTGCAGGAATAGTGTCTCCTAACGCCTTATGTGGAGCCCTATAAAAGCTGCAGGACGCTGAAGTCTTTCTTGCCTCATCTCTTGGTTAATCATGAATTTGTGCAATTTAATTCAGCTAAAAATGAAATTTATAAAGCTTCATTATTTGCTGGAACACGAGCTCCTAGTTCTGTCTCCACTGGGGGATATGCACATGGAAAGTCCTGAGCATTTCTGTTCAGCTGTCACTGGCTGTAATTCAAGGGACTTGTTCGTGCAGGGACCGGGAATGTTCCTTCACCAGTGGAACTGGGTGGGTCTCCTGCTCTTCCATGCATGGGCTCACCACAAGCAGTCAAAACACAGGACAGGAGAAGCAGAACCCTCTCCAGCTGGGAAAGGCACTGAACCAGCTCTGTCCTCTCCTGGATAGAGAGCTACCTTCATCTCCCTCTGGTTGCTGCCATGTATTATAATGTCACTCTATGCATCAGGCACGAGCAATGAATGCTCCTCAGATCTCCAAAAGATGAAACCAAAACGTCCCCACGTTTGACTATTCTGACTCAGAGGTGAGGTTAGGGGCGGATGGGGAGAAGCTGACAGCCTTTCCCACACAGCTGCTGCTGTGAGCGTGTGCAGAGGCACTACACTGAAGCCCTGAGAAACCCCCCCAGGAAAAACACAGGCATCAGTGGTTTTTTGGGTGCTGTGGATATAGATTGGAGTTTAGTTGAGACTTTCAGTTTTCACTGTATACATCTGAATTTCACACTGATCTTCTTTTATGCAGTCCATTGCATTTGGTAAATAATTTTCTGTTGCATTTGGTAAAGAATTTCACTATCTAAAGCCACACTGTATTTCAGGAGACCCAAGGTGAAGTTGACCACTGGAGCTCCCAGGATCGTTGAGGGCTACCTGATCCAGGCACGGGTTTTACCATCTATACTTTTAGGTCTGTGGTTCTTTTCTAAACCTTTAAAGATAAGCTGCCATAAATGAGGGGGGAAATCATCTTCATTCAGAGCTTGAAAAGAAAAGTTTGTCTTTATAAAGAATTATATCTTAGGAAGGAAACTATGCCATGAATTTGACACAGATTAAATCCTCATTTTTAGACAATTCAAAGAAATACCAGCATAGTGGTCTACTTACCTCTCATCATCTAACTTGGCCAAAGACAGCTGCAAATCCAGATGTGAGGGTGTTCGGTCCTCCAGCATAACTGTTTCAAAACCACAGTGTCATGTTTTAGTTCTAAAATAATGAGAAGATGCAAAAAGAGCAGGGTTAAATAAAATTTAAAAGCACCTTTATTTCCTGAGTGAGACTATCTAAAGTATACCCTTCACCTCCCTGCTAGACCCCCAGGGATTTACCCTCAGTCCCAAGAGTCGAGAAGGATTCCTTCAGGAGCTATTTAGCAAGCTGCCATAGTCGTCACTGTCAGGCAGTTGCACTGCCACATTTGGACGACTTTCAGCAAAATGGGCCGTAAAAAGGCAAAATTTTGGTACGCAAAAGGCACTTCAAAACAGGAACTTGTAAGAAGTATTCTTAAACCCAAAATATCTTCTAAGCTGATTTGTTTAAGAAATGCTGGGAAAGAAGATTTTTCTCACTTTACGTTTTAAGGGGAAACATGCTTCTGTGCAATGTCTTAGGGCAAAAACAAGCATGCACTGAAATGATGATATTAATCATATTGGATTGAAGGATAAATATAAACAGGACTTGCTTCTCTGGCACTCAGGCCAATGTTCAGGTTACACAGTAGAGAGAACAGTTTTCACTGGTATGGAATGATCTACAAGTGGTACTGTGCTTACACATAGCTAGTTCAAAGAATTTGTATGTATTAGTTCAAAGAGGAACTAATAACAATTCTGTGGGTGTAACTGGTATTCCTTTATTGTGGCTTAGTCTTAGGTGGGCCTGTAGATGGTGGTGTAACCCCACTAATAATAGCAGGGGAACACTGGAGTGGAGATGAGGATATTCACTTTTGTCAATGGCCAATAGCCAGCTCATGTTACAGAGTAGCCATAAAATCCATGTTATCAGTCTCCACAAAACCAGCTGGTAGCACCAGTTCAGGTTTTATTGGAAAACTGTCTGGTTTACAGCATCTGAGTTTGCCTTCTTATTGTCCATGACAACCAAGTCATTATTTCCTAGGAAAGCTTGCACTGAAAACACTCCACTGTAACAAAATAAGAGATTTTTTTATGTTCCTGTAGAAAAAAAAAAAAATTAAAATTGTCATTTTAGTCTGGTACCTAAACAAACATTACTTTTATGTCAGCAATCTTTCAAAAAGTAGCCTTGTGGGAAAACAAATTCTTAGAATGTATCATGCAGTCTTTTCAGTACATACTTTTTTAGTACTTTGAACATCAAGAGCAGAACAACAAAGTAAATTTGGAGTATTTACCAATAAACTTCATCTGTTCAGAATGAACTTAGGCATAAACTGCCAAGAAAAATGAATGTGTCTGCTAAATTAAACAATGGGTTATGATGACTGAGCTGACTGCATTCGAATGATTTAATGGTTATTTTTGATTCAAAAGAAGTTTCACTTCCTGTGGACAGAGTTCCTGAGTTAGAAAACTCAATTTTCAAAATCACTTCTACAAAGCTTGAAGTAAGTGTACTTTTCTAGTCATTATGGAGAGCACAGGAACAGACTGAACCTTCATCAAGACACTGTACTCAGTGCACTGTACATAACATGAGGAGGGATTTTTCAGTTCTTTGATCACCTCTCAGACTGGATTTTGAAATGAAGGATAAGATACCTTTTCCCTTATGTCATGGTATATGCCATGGAGTAGGTTCCTAGCACACTGTTTCGTGGGATCCTCTTGACTGGATTGCAATTCACATCACAGGAGTTGTGTGAACTTTTTTATACAGGCATGGTTAGTTCACATGATTTGTGAACAAATGGAGAGGGTTTAATCTACAGTTTTCTCAAACACAAAACATTAACTGCAAAAGTCACTCTGTTTGTATCTAGAAGGCAGATTCAATGCTTTTGGAATAATATATGTTATTCCTATACTCTGTAAATGCCTTGGGTTCTGTGCTTGTGAAGCAAACCAAGTATCAAGTAATCAGTCCTGAAAACAGATATATATCAGTGCCACGTAATATAGAAAAAAACTTGTGAAATCAAGATAAATAGCAACATATTGTCCTGAAACAAAACCTTTTTCCCTGAAGACAATAAATAGAAAAGCAAAAGATCAGCCAGTAAAAATATTTGGCTTTCAAACATGAAGTTAAACTGTTACTTCCTTGTCAAAGACTCAGAACCTTTTCATCACGGTTCTGGATTACATTTTTATGTTTTAAAGATAAGATTATGACAGCTACTAGGAAATTCTGTGAGCAACAGAATTGGAAGTTATAAAAAATTCATTACAGCAGATTTAATGCATACAGCTGACCTAGGAAAGCAACGATGTCTATAAGGTTCTAAAATTAGTATTCAAAGTGGTAAAAAGCTGTGACTTTTGTGATGACTTGCATTCTTCTTCAGTTGTACTCTCCCTATTTCTCTTAGTGATTTCTGCTACACCAAGTAATGTAGCAGCTGAAAAAAAATGTGGGTAAAACTTGTCTCAGGGCAAGTACAGAAAGAAGTATTTAGACATGCACAATTCTTTTTTCACTGAGTTCTAATGTTCTTCCATTTTCTACCCCATCTGGAGCTCCTATATTTTGTTTACATGGTCTATAAATCAGTTTTGTACTGCAGAACACTGTCACATATAATGAGAATCATAGTTTTAAACTGTAGGAGTTATTTGTCATGACATGGAAGTAGCAGCAAAAGGGAAACTACACTCAGCAGCAAAAGCAGTGGAAAGCAAAATTAGTGATGCTGTACAGAGACTTTCCCAGTTCTCAAAACAGCATTTTGTTGGGTATTTCCCTCCTAACCAAAAGTTCCCAAAGGAAGAAAGAGCAACTGCTCTCTGCTATCCTCAGGGGACAAAGTCATCTAAAAAGCAAAGGCTCCAAGTCTAGAACTCTGTGACCACTTGCAAATTTCTTACTTAGTGTGAAAGCAATGAGGTATTTTGTCTTTGCATGACTACCTCAAATACAGCATAGTGTGGTAAGAGGAAGGGGAACAGAGAACTGAGAGCTGAAACAACACTAATGTGTCCTAAATTTAGAGATAAGCAGGTCATTATAAGGAAAGGACCAAGACCTTTGAAAAATTTGTCAATATTTTAATATAAACAGGTTTGTTCTTTACGATTAAAATCTTACAGAAGTAACGAAGTATTCCATTGTTTCATATACAGCAAAAATAAGAATCAATTGGAAACTTCTAGCTAAATTTTGATGGAAAAAGCAGATGTTTTTTACAAGCTGGCTGTTCACTTTGCCTGCATATGTAGGAGAGTTCCTTAATTTGTCTGTTTTGGTGCTATCTCCGTGGTCTTAGAAAATAATTTTTCCCTCCAAACAAAACTGACCAGTGAAATGAACCTGGGTTTCACACATCCCAGAATATTTTTCACTTACTGAACCAACACACATACTCTTATGGGGCTTTTTCTCCTTTATATCTTCTATTTACAGGCTGCAGAGAGGAAAACCATCAATTTTCAAATAAATTGAAATGGTTTTGATTGTTTATTGGTGCAGTTGAAACCTTTTAAAAGTAGGAAAGTTTCCAGGAAACTGTCAGCACTAGTAAAAATACTTGAGGCATATTCATGGTTCAATTTCCTCTAAGAGCATGGTGTGAAGGAATGCAGCTTTTGTCCCTCCCTTCCTTCATATCTTGTTTCTGAAGAGTGGGGAACGATCAAATTCCTAACACCACCCTCCCTAGTTTCTTATGCACAACTATGCAAATACCACAATTTAAAATAGTGCTCATGATTTCCTTCATTATAGAAGCTGCCATAGTCACTTTATTTCCTTATAAAAACAGTTGAAGCCTAAGTTATTTGTTCCCTTTTTCGTAAATAATAGTAAATGATTCTTCTGCTAGACAATTCAGATTATTGCTCACAAGGGCCATCAAGTTATGGATGCACTAAAGTGCAGCAGGAATAAAATATCTACCACCTTAGAGCTTATGATGTGTCCAAAAATCTTGGAAAGTTTAATAGGCTGTGATATGTTTTGCCACTGCAAGCGACTTTCACATCTTGCTGTGCAACAAATGATTTAACCATTGTCAATCTGTTCTTGGGAACCAAAGGCATTAATTAAAATGCACTTCCTTGATATTTGCAATGCCATCCTCCCATAAGTAGAAGTGCATGGAGAAGAAATCCCTCTTCAGTGTGAACTTCAACAAGCAGGGTGAGAACTAATTTGACAAGCTTTTGAAATAGCCTTGAAAAAATGTCCCAGAAGCATTACTTCAGCATTAGGGGGGTGTCTGTGTGTTTCTGAAGATATGAGTTAGGCTATGGAACTATAAAACTGTTATTTGAGTCAGCTACCATTTTACTTCCCTCATGCTTCTGTTTCCAGCTTTCCTTTTCTTTATCCAATTTTAATTTAACCTTTATGACTTGTGTAAGAATATTTATTTGAAACTGAAACTCCGCGCTCTGTTAAGAGGATACATCCTGACCCAAACCCAATGTTCTTAGCAGTTTTAAATTTGGTATGGAAAAAAAACAACCCCCAAAAGATCTACTCTATGCACATACAATAAAATGTGCAAAGCACTCTATAACATAATACATAAACTTTATTTCCTACCTGTCTAACTGCACTGTGACATGATATACTTTACATTAGCTATTATTTCTGCAAATTCTCATTTTCTCTGTCAAATGATGCATGAAAGCGAGAATCACTACAGCTTAATGGAATAAGCCTCTTATCAGTGCTGTATATCAAAGGCATCCCTCTACGAACACCTAAGGACAGAGGGATCATAAGTTCTAAAACAATTTCACTTGAATCCACAATAGGTCACTGGGTTTGAGGTTTTGCTGCTGCTGTTTATTTTTCCGTTGCTGTGGGGACAAGGATCAGTGTTATGCTGTTATTTGTTCTTTACAGTATGCTGGAGGTCAGCAGAGGGTTACAGATAAGGAATGATGTCAAGAGGAACTTCTCTGTCTTAAGGAAGCACTCAATTTGTCTCTATTGTGCAAGTTTGGGAAAGAAAAAAAGCATATTTGAAATAATTTATATGATAATATCAATGACTGGTGTAACAGCATCAACATAATATGAATAATACAATAATTAATAATTGATGCAGCAGGAAAAAAGAGGCTGGAAACAGTTTTTTATACCCAAGACTGTATCACATAGGCTATGCCCAAAGAAGAGTAGCCCAGGTTTGGAGTAAGCTACAAGGAGTGATGAGGCAGGAGAGGGGAGAGAAAGAGAATTCAAGTCCATGACTACCTTGACCTGGGCTGATCTCTGCATCTCTTCTGAGCCTGTGGTAACAGTATTTTGTAGCTGCAAGACAGACAGCATGATTCAAGTACCATCCTAGAAGAGAGGCAAACAGTGTCTTTGATTAATGAAAATCAAATAAAAAATATTCCCAACTTACCTTTGTAGAGGGCAGAGCGAAGCCCAGGGTTGTGTAAAAGGTTTCAAACAGCACAGTAAGAATTAATTCAGACAACTTTTCATATATGTCCTCTTTTTGCACATTGTTGAAAGCCAAACTCCAGCTTTCGTTTTCTTTAATCATACCAAGCTTCTGTTGTGGGAGAAAGTGATCGTGACTGAAAGTGTTCAGCTGGCTGCCTACTATTGCTTCCCTTTCCCACTTTGATTATCAAGCTGCATCTTAGCTAGATCTTCTACTCATATGGAGATATAGCTTATACAGTCTCTGCTTCATCTTAGTTGCACCCTCTTTTGGATTCAGTCAAGTGGTATTGGATTCTTTCTTCATAGGAAGTTGATATGTTATTATATTGACTTTCATACTTTTCATACTTTATAGGGTGTGTTTCTTGTCTTGAGAAAAGGGCTGTGCCCATAACATAGTTTATGCTACAGAAATTTCAACCTAATCTTTTTTGTCATTTCCTGGTCGTTCTGTGACATTGAATTTATCTGGGATGATTTCCTCTGTCTTAGCAAATTCCAGCAGCATCAAGACGAATCAAACAAAGAGTGAATTATTTCAGCGAAACTCGACAAAGTTTCAAAAAAGCTAAAAACCATTTGCATTTTTCTTAAGAATCTGGACAAACAGATTTTAAAAAGTTTCTGCCTTTGCAGCAGAAGAGCCATGTAACACTGCTCATGAGTATTCAGCTCACAGGTGAAGCAGCGTGAGCAAGAAGGGGACACAGATGGAAAAGTGCTGACAGAGGCAGCTGTACCAACTTCCTAGGTATGAAGGGACAGTACAGCTGGAGGCACAGCACTGATATTAAATCATTCTTTTCTTTGTGAGGCCATGAAGGTTTTATTTTTCTAACCCTTTTTTCTCAGTTCAAAGAACATTTGACAAGGGCTGACTCGGTGAACCAATCTTTTTAGTGTGATTTATGGAATCAAGTCATGAATCTTTAAACCTGGTGATATAAATCACATCTTCAAAGTACCATGAATTGCTGAATATTATACTATTTTCCAGTTTTAAAGGTTGTGAAGCAGAGAGCAAAACCAGCACTATATGATGAATGCTGTCAATTACACAAGAGAAAATCAACACTTGGTCCTACAGGTTATATGTGACTTTGGACCCTAAGTAAAGAGGATCTGTAAACTGCAAATTCAAGAATAGTGCAGCCAGATTAATAAAAAAGGCTCAGAGTGATCATAGACATTAGTAATACACACTGAAATATTTCCACCACGTTTAATGATCATTTGTCTATTTCAAATACTTCTGAACTTTGCTATTGTATTGAAAATGATGAGTTATTCCTTCTCTTATACACATCTACTAATGTAAAGAAATGGCTGACAATCCACTCTCCTTTCAAAAGCCACATTCTCTCTCCAGTACCTGCTTCCTGTGCAGGTGAAGTTGCCATACCAGTTCAAGGACAACAAGTGAGAATGCTGTAACAATAAAAGAGCTGGTGCACTTAGCAGAAACCATGGAAGACTGGTCAAAAATACCAGTGTGTCCACTGCATTGAACAAAAAAAAAAAAAAAAAAAAAAAAAAAA